>JAOBAT010100157.1:0-16022 GCA_026413305.1 Hydrozoanthus tunicans
CCCCCCCCCCAAAGCATGACCGCATTTTGTAGGAATTAAAATAATCAGTCCGGTATTTTTTAGGGGTTGATAAAAGAAAACCTGTGTTAAAACAGGAGCCCAGTATTTTCCAAAGTTAAAAAATACGAAGCTATTCCAAAGTTAAAAAATACGCGCCTTTATTTACTGCATATCACGTTCGGCGCAACACGTGGGGACTTAGCGCCAACCCGATAGCTACCCTAATATTGTATTGATTAGGGTAATTTCTAGACCGAGAAGTACACAATAAGGTTAAGAATTTTTATGCCTTGGTATTTTCCAGGGTATTTCTGAGACTTTTCCGACGGTCATCCCTTCCCTTTTAACCCCAGTTTCCTCCCCGGGGTTTCTACCGGCGTAGATTATAACGTTACAATGAAATTCGTGCTAAGATGTCTTTGGTGTTTACATTTGACAGCGGTCAGTAGAGTAATTTCTCGGGATCATTCGCTGGATAGAGTGCCATTGACCGTTGTGATAGCCAAACCTGAAAAGAATGACAAAGACGGAGAGAAAAGTTCCAACGAAGCTGAGGAGCCTGCGTCTCGGATAGTTGAAGTCAGCGGTCTTTCATCCGAGACTACCGAAGATACAGTTTTGAACTACTTTGAGAACAAACGAAGGTCGGGAGGCGGAGAGGTTGAAGATGTGAAACTACAATCTGAAGATGGTAGAGCCTTGGTAACGTTTGTGCATTCTGAAGGTAAGAAAATGCAAAACTAACCACAATGATATATCAGTACACACACTGGCTTAAGCCAAGAAAAAGTAAAAAAGGAAACATCAAATGTTATTACATTTTTAAATTTTCCTATTAGACATTTTGCCTGTTTTCCTTATTCAGTTCGGACGGTTGTTATCTGTTTTATGACCTGTTTTATTCTTCCTTACTTTTTTGCCTCCGGTGCCAAAGGCCAAGATATAAGCGTTAATTTTCGTTTTGGGGGCTATCATTCAATTCTAAATACTTTGTCGCCAAACACAACTAGTTGACTTTGGTCGGGAGCTATAATTGAATTCAGAAGTTGGTCTAAATTTTCCCTTTCCTTTCCCCTAAAGTTATTTTCTGTGCCTGAAGGGGTCGACACTTTTTTTTGAAAAGACAAAATAGATGGTTTTGGATCTTTTGACAGAGGGCACATATCTTGGAGGTAATTTGCAACTGATATTAAAAGACAAAACAAGAAAATTTCCAGCTACTATTTAGCATAACATGTTTCCTTTTCTTCCTTTTTGCAATTACTTTTAAACAAACAAAGAATAAGTTTAGCAAGGTAAGTATATTTCTAGCTCTAAAATGTTACATTTCACTGGTTCGTTTAGACGCAAAAAGTGTAGCTGAAAAAGGTTCTCATAAGCTGGACAGCTTGGAACTAACCGTCATCCTCAAAGAACCTGTGAAGCATTTACCACTAGATCCTCTGAAATTTTTGGTAAAAGGGTTAAGCAAGGAGACTACGGAAGATGGACTGTTATGCTATATGGAGGCCATCTCTGGAAAGGAAATTCACTACGTCAAGTTTGGAAAAGACAACAACGCCTTAGTGTGTTTTTCTGAGATACCAGGTAAATCAATCTTGTTGTATATTGCACCTTTTACAAGCAATTCGCGTCTTGTTTGCAGTTAATGTATTAACACTTATCCTGCTAAATATTAACTTCAAGCAATGGCTTTAAAGTTAGATCGTTTTTAGTTGATGTGAAACGGTTTTAGTAGGAGGCGGTAATTGAACATCAGTTACCTTACCAATACCATGGTTGAACTGAAACTGAAGATAAACCTCCGAACAGATGCCGTTAAAACTATCGGAAGAGAGAATTGAGTTCTATCTGGGCTCATATTTAATGACGAATGTGTCAGGGCAAAACCAGGGAAATGTGTCGTAAAGTTTCAAGGGTTTCAACCAGAAGTTTTTTCTTTTCTTAAAATGATGTCTCATTTAGAATTAATGGTAAGTTTACCATACTCTATATTTCTTTGTAACAGATTTCCACCGAATTAAAGAAAAATCCGAGAAGAAAAAGCTAGATAAAAGCAAACTGATTGTGGAGCAAATCGAAGTATGCAACTGTGTGATTGTCACCGGCCTTCCAGAAAAAGTTACTGAAGACACAGTCATGTACTACTTTGAAAACCCTAAAAGAAGTGGTGGGGGAGACGTTAGCAAAGTTGAAATAGATTTCGAGCAAAGGCTTGCAATGGTGTATTTTCAAGATTTTGAAGGTTTGTTTTAGATAGAAAAATGTACCATTCTTTAATTTACTGAAGGTACTTTTTGGTAAACCGCCTCGTAAACATTCTTGGTTCGTTTACTTTCGGATAGCAAGGCCGTACGTAGCAGGCCCTTGGAAACTAGGTGGACACAAAGATTTCAGTACTTAGATATGAGGAACACTTCTTTACGCCAAGATTGGGCAGTGTAAGAAGCTTCTAACGTTTTTGCGAAACAAAGCGTTTAAGGCTTCACTGAGTTATGGTAGGATAACTTTGTTTAATTTCCAACTCGCATCTTTTACCGTTTTTATAGTCGTTGAAAGCGTGCTTTCCAGAGAGCATCGACTTAACAGCGTCCAGGTTGCAGTTAGGCACGGTTATCCATTCCTTGGTGAATCGATTGAGAAAGTTCCAAAGAGTTTCCCAAAGAGTCGTGAAGTTCAATGTAACGAAGCAGTACTACAGTTTGTAAAAGAACATCATCCTGACGGACTCGATCAGATTCTTAGAGCAAAAAACTTGAAGATTGAAGAAGCCGCCGAAAAAGAAAGCATCATCATCAAATCAGGCGAACCAGCTTGGAAAGGTGAAGACGAATGGGAGCAGGCAGTGAACGGTTTTATTCTATTTCTATCAAAATTTGGAACAAAGACCGTGCATGTTGCAGATGAAGCCCTGGTTGCGTTTGAAGAACGTGCTCGTCAGATTGTTTCTGGATTTACAAGTAAAGATCTTAAAGTGGACCCGATCTCACTTGAAAATCAAGTGAGAGTTGTTGGTGTTATGGAAAAAGTAGAAATACTTGCTCAACAGCTTGAAGATCTCGTATCTGATATCGTAGCAGAGGAAAGATTTAAAGCGTCCGTTACAACTGATGAAATAAAAGAAATTCCCGTACACAAGCTTCTTCTCCTCAGGCAAACTGGGCTACTAGAGCGACTTCAAGATGAGTATAAGGGTTTAGAAATTGACTTAAATCCTGGAAGGCAGACAATTTTTTTGAGGGGGTCCAAAGACACGACACAAAAAGCCAATCTGTTAGTTTTGCAGATGCTTGCTAAAAGCAAAGAAGAAACAGTAGAACTCCCAACACTGATCACTTCAGTTTTGAAAACTGAACAAGGACAAAAGTGTCTGTATGGTGAGTTTGAACTGCTAGAAATTGTTGCGACACTTTTCGTTGAAAATAGCAAGACCAATGAAGTGACAGTTGTTGGTGTTAATGGTAATCAATGTCGTGAAGCAGCCAAAATTGTGAAGAGTCTTACTGCAGAACGGAGCATGTCCCTTGAAGAAGACCAATGCCAGCTCCTGAAGAGCGAAAAATGGAGCACCTTTAGAGATACCTTGCAAGAGAACAAATTAGTCAAGATGACATATGATTCTTCAACGAGTACTTTGAGGTTTGGTGGCCTTAGTATTGACGTTGACGATATTTTCAAGCAAGTTAAGGAGTTTTTGGATGAAAATACAATTGTGACAGAAACTATTTGCTTACCAGTTGGTCAGAAGAAATTTCTCTTTAAGCACAAGAAAGATAAAATTGTGACACTTCAAACAAGCCTTGAATCCCACTCAGTAGCGATTAAGGAGAACGAAGATGACGAGAGCGAAGTAATTGTTTCTGGAACAGTGGATGGCGTGAAAAAAGGCGTCTCCGAGCTTTTCCAGGTAACCCAAGGTATCCTTAGCAGGAGTGTTCCCATCGATAAACCTGGTATGCGCAAGTATTTCCTTGAGGACCACGGTGCTAAAGCTCTAAAGAGTGTCGAGCTTGAGCACAAATGCGTTATCGAGATTCAGTCAGCTTCTTTAAAAGAGAAGTCTGCTCTTTCATCTCTCTCAGAAGAACCAGGTTTTGTTAGTTCTGAAAAGAGCATATGTTCTTATACAACACCGGAAAATAAGAACATTTTGTTGTTTCAAGGCGATATTACAAAACATAAGGTGGATGTCATTGTAAATGCCGCAAACACCGCTCTCGATCATATTGGCGGCGTCGCAGCGGCTATTGTTGATGCTGGTGGAAGGGAGGTTCAAGAAGAGTGTCGCAAGTTTATCGCGCAACAAGGTAAAATGCTCGTGGGGGACGTGTTTGTTTCTGGAGCCTACAAGCTTCCGTGCAAGAAAATTGTTCATGCAGTTGGACCGAAGTGGAAACTTGGATCTCGCCTCAGTACTTCTCCTGGCAAAAAATCAAAAGAGGAAAGATATCTGTCATTGGCGATTGATAACTCCCTGGAAGAAGCCAAGCCTTACTCGTCCATTGCTTTTCCTGCCATAAGTACTGGAGTATATGGATTTCCGCGTGAGGTTTGTGCAGAAGTGATGATCGAAACATTTCTAGAGTTCTCGGAAAAAAACCAGTTCGAGTCACTGACAGAAATTCACATCATCGACCAAAATGAGTCAACTGTCAAGGCGTTTTCTGAAGAAATGCGGAGACGATTTGGGAAAGAAGCAAGTTTTTCGGAGACTGCCACAGCCAAGAAACCTAAGAAAAAAGGAAAAAGTAAGCCGAAATCTATTATTGTGAATCAGACTATATCAAGTGCCGCCGCCTCTTCTTCGACTTCAGATCCTTATACTATCGTTACACCCCAGAAAGTATTGATAACACTTTGCGTTGGTGACCTCGCTCAAGAAGAGGTAAGTAAAATATGAACCTGTTTAATCCTAAGTACTGTGTGCGTAAACAACAGCCTTTGCGGTTTTTAAGATACTCCATAACAACATCACGTGTTTAATAGACTTAGATATGAAGGTAAATGCAACTGGCTGTTACCGCGCACCATTTGGTCTTAGTTTAAAGAAAAACTACACATTTATGTGCTATTTCCTGTAAGAAGTGTTCTTTATTCTTTTTACTGTCACAGAACATTATGTAGTGCTGTACGGTCATCGAAAAAGAAACTTGGGATAGGCGTTCCCGAGAACATTTTAAGTCTAAATTTTGGGTTGAATTTAAAAAGTTGCGCTTGAAAACTTAATGTCCAACGCGTATCATTTGCCCAAAAGCGATTAACATACCTGAAATTCTCTGTTTCTGTTTTCACTTTTCTCACGTATAGGCAGACGCTCTTGTAAATTCGACCGCTTCAGATATGAACATGAGTTCTAACCCCTGTGCGAAGGCCTTGAGTGATGTTGCAGGACCAACCCTCCAGCAGGAATGTACCAGTAAGGCTCCCCTCAACCCGGGAGAAGTCTGCATTACCAGTGGTGGAAAGCTTAAATGTAAACATGTCTTCCATGTCAACTGCAGTGATGAACAGGTAGCTGTAGACAAATGGTAACTCTTTTTTTGTTTTTTAAAAAAAAATTGCAGAAAAAAAAACTATGTGAAAGGAAAAGGAAAGATGAATCTTTGTATCAACACCACCTGTGATAGATTAGTGTCCTGTCCAGGGGAATAAAAGACTCCCATCCGCTTAACGCTACAGAAACCGGAGATGAGCGCCGGCAAATTTCGGGGGATGAAGCAGAATATTTTTAAATATGAATATTCGCATCTTTTTTGGCCCCGGAATATGAATATTCGCATATTTTCGGCCTCGGAATATGAATATTCGCATATTTTTGGCCTCCGAATATGAATATTAGGCCAGCCAGATTAGGGAATATGAATATTTGAAAATATTTGCCTTTTGGAATTTGAATATTTGGAAATATTCCTAAACGAATATGAATATTCTGAATTGAAATATTCCGCTTCATCCCCCGACAAATTGGTACACCCTGCTTGAGAAAGGATTTTCTTATTTTATCTACAAAACTAGCCAATTAAACTATTTAAATGGAACAAAACAATTGTTTCGATCAATTTGGTCAATCCATGACTTGCTATGATTAATCAAAGGCAAGTGTAAGAGAAACCGAAAAAGTAAAATCCCAATTACCCCGAGCGGAAATCGAACCCACGACTCCCCGGTCACATGGCAAGTGCTATAACCACTGAGCTACCGAGGCAGCTACAGTAGCAGAGGGAGAGAAAAACCAACCGAAGACAAGCCGGGCATTCCCGATCCCAGTCTCCCACAGTTGCCCACACTTTTTTCGAACCATGTGATTGGAGTGTTGTGGACTCGATTCCCGCTGGGGCAGTTATGTTTGCCTTTGGTTAACCGTTTGACCTCTCGAAGATGATAACGTTGCTCGAAACATGCATTTGTGCCAACACACATTTCTTAATTTGATTTATGGGAAAGTAAACGCTTTTTGAAGAAAATTCAAATTGATACAACTTTACGATTGATTGCCTTCGACTTTCTATCCTTTCACAGTCGCTTTGTGTCCTCCTGCAAAAGTGTTTTCAAGAGGCTCACAAGAGACAGTTAAAGAGTATTGCTGTACCTGCAATTGGGACAGGAAACCTTGGATTTCCACGTGACAGTGTTGCAACAATATCAATTGATGAATCTCAAAGTTTCGTCCAGAAGGTGTCTTCAACCTCTTTGAAAGAAATCCGTTTAGTGGTGTTTGGGAAAGATCTGCCAACTGTACAAGCATTTCAAGCAGAGTTCAAACGACGAAACTCGCAGTTTTCAAAAAGGACGACAAAGAAAGGAAAGCGCCGAAGGTTGCGCAAAGGCTTAGCTAGGCCAGATCTTCTGCTTGATGAAAGTGAAGAAGAGGAAGAAGAAACTGTGAGCTCAGTAACCCCGATTGCTGTCAAGACTGATCGACGACTAGAAGACTCTCAGTTTGAACTTAGTGTTGGATCCTTAACTGTTCAAGTTCAGGTCGGTGATGTTACATCAGAAATGGTGGATGCGATTGCCACTGTTTCAAATGCCGATTTAGATGTTGCCCAAGGAGGTGGAGTTGGTGCCGCTATTCTCAGAGTTGGTGGTCCATTGATACAGAAAGAATGTAAGAGATTTGGACGACAAAGACCAGGTTCAATTGTAGCAACTCGTGCTGGAAAACTTAACGCTAAATCAGTTTACCATATCGTACCAATCTCAAACGATCAGAGTGGAATCAAAGAGTCTGTGCTTAAGTGCCTTCAAACAGCAGATGCAGACAGAGTTTCTTCCATCTCTTTTCCGGCAATTGGAACCGGAAATCTTGGCTTATCACCCAAGAGTTCGGCCAAGGCAATTCTTGGTGCGATCAACAAATTCAGCCAAGGGCAGATTGTTGCAGTTAAATTGATTCGAGTCGTCGTGTTCCAAACTCCAATGCTACAAGATTTTCGAGACGCTTTGGAAGAGTTTGTCAGCGAGTCGCCAAACAGTGGATTCCTTTCAAGTGTGTCAGGTTTCTTTAAAGGAGTTTTAGGTTTTTCTAACGGTGACAAAGTGAAGCGTTCTTTAGCCGTCCTCGACAAAGTCTCACTGGAAATCTTTGCTGGAAACGAAAAAGATCTGGCAAGCGCCTCAAAGGCTGTTAATGACACAATGGCGAAGAATTGCCAAAAGAAAGTCATTGATCACGAGGCTATAGAGAAACTAACAGAAAAGAGGAAACGAGAGATTATGCGACTTGAGGCGGCTCACGACGTTAAAATCTCCATTGAGTCAAGGGTCTCTCGTATAGTTGCTCAAGGACAGATGACTGACTTGCTTGAGGTTTACACTGTAATTTTTGACATTCTAACAAAAGGTGTTGCCGAAGAGAAAGCTCGTGATTATGCGGAGCTGTTGTGTCAAAAAGTGCAGTGGTGTTACTTTGACAATGGTGAAATGGTTCCATACGACAAGGAAGAGAACGCAGAAATAGAGCAGGCGTATGCGGAGAAGAAACCGTTGGCAGTTTTTACCATGGATGAGGAAACCTACGAAATAAACTTTAAAGACAATCAAGAAAAGCATATCAAGTCAGGTACCATCACCGAAGTGTGCCGGAAAGATCTGAGTAAAGGTAAGGCAAAGCAACAGCTTTTGTTTTATTATCTCTCTTAATCTATATATTCATTGGTAAGTGAACAGGGAGTGTAATACTTGCAAAATGAAGGTCCCTAAAATCGAGAGTAAACCTTTCACGAGATGCTTTTGTAGCACAGTGTGACTGTTTGCATTTGACTTTAAAGTAACTGTACCTTAAGTGTGCGCGTCAGTTCTTCTTAGAGAGTCTTTGTTTAGATAACTTCTACCCCCATTGTGCTTTTTCTTTGGATTGAATTGGTATTCTGATATGAAAAACGCCGTCAGTATTTTTTCTACATCAGAGAACATTTCTGTAAAGATATTGCACCTTCCTATAAGCTTATATAATTAAGTTTTAAGACCAGGCACGCTCCTCTTTCGCTTTACTGGCAGCTAACTATTAGAATAAGTCTCATTTTTGTTCTTTCCAGGATTTGAACTTCCCGAGCACTGGGCTCCACAACCCAAAGACCCTAACACAGGAAAAGAAGCTGATGTCCACCTTGTTAAGCTTGATCCACAGAAAGACCAGAAAGAATACAAGAAAGTGAGCGACTCTGTATTTGCAACTGGAGCGTTAAACGTTACCAAGATCGAGCGCATACAAAACCCAGCTCTATACCAAGCCTACTGTGTCAAGAAACAGGCGATGGACAAGAAGAATGGGAGCAACGAGAAGCTGCTGTTCCATGGTACTGCGGGCTCCAGTGTTCCTACAATTAACCGTTCGGGCTTTAACAGGAGTTACTGCGGGAAAAATGGTACATTTATTTCTTATTCCGTTATCAATGAAGCGAATTCTTCTTTGAAGGTTATACAACGCTCAGTTGTGTTAAAAACTGTCTCTCCCTTCTTTCCTTGTTTTATGTTCTGTTTTTTCCTTCACTTCTTCTTTTCAGTTCTGTGTCTTAAGTTTTCATTAAGTCTAAACAACGGACGCCATAAGAATAAGTTTTGCTTAGAAATACAGTCGGATAAACAGTGTTACAAATATGAAGATATAAATGAAATGAAAGGTTAATAAAAACTTAAACTTTAAAACGAGTTCGGTTTTTATCCAATATTGTTTGCTGCTGAAAAAAAATGTCCTGATTGGGTAGCTGTACATTTAACCATGATACTTTGTGAACCTCAACAAACCCAGTAACCGTATAGCTTTTCAAAGTTTTTCTTGAGCTTACATAAATTTGCGCAGTAAGTTTAAAAGTTTTAAAAACCTTGTTTCTGGAATTAATTTTCCAGCGGCCTTCTGTCTTCATTGTCAATGATCTTAGCCTTCCACCAGCTGTAGTTAAAACAATTCTTAAACTTAGTAAGCTGTTGAATTTTTATTCTTTTGTTTTTCAATTTTTAGCCACCGTTATTGGAAAAGGAGTGTACTTTGCAAGAGATGCGTCCTACTCGGCCCGTCCAACCTACTCTCCCGCTGATTCCAGCGGCAATCGCTACATGTACCTAGCAAGGGTTCTGGTTGGTGAGTACACCACTGGGAATCAAAACATGATCACCCCACCGCCCAGGGGCACAAGCGACCCTACCGATACATTCGACAGTGTGGCTGATGCGACTGGAACCGGGGCGAGCATCTTCGTTGTGTTCTATGACACCCAGTGCTACCCGGACTACCTTATAACTTTCAAGTAAAACTGAATGCATGAACTTTGAAAGGATCAATCGCAAAACGATGTTATATGACTAAAACTGAAGTGGTTTGCTGTAGAATAAGTACTAATACGCCTTTTGTAGTATAGACTGTAGTTAGATTCGACTTTATGCTTTTCATGTGTTAGGCTTACTTGGACAAAGCGGGCACGGGAGTGGCTTTATAGAGACGACGAGAGTTTGACTACCCGCGCCGACGCTTTCACGCCAACTCTCGCGTGCATTCACTGACTTCCTTTGGCTTTGAACATGATCAAACTTTTGGTGAGTTGCGCATCGAAGTTAATTGGTTTCCGAGTCGCAGTTCTTACCTGCCATTATGCAACATACGTGAGAGTTAAGACCAAAATACACTGAACTTGTGTCTCGTGCAACCCTCGTGCTCGTCTGGTTAGAACTTAAGTTTTGGTAGGTTAATGCAACTCAAAGATTGCGCCAAACAACCCGCACAAGAATATCAGTTATGACATTTGTTAGCTCCTTGTAGTGTTTTTTTTAAACATCGTTTACTTTTGTTTGTCAGAGAAGCTAAAGAAAACTTAGGTAATATGTAGTGAAACCTGCTAGCTGTCAAATTTACACAACTTTGTGCTTGATGCAGCTCTTGGTCAGGAAATGATTTTAGCAAATATATTCAATATAGCCAGCTACTGCGGTTGTTCGATGTATGAATCATAATCACTATGCAGTCAGTTAGAATTGTAAACTGTTTATTTAGAGGTTAAACAAGATTAGCGTTGTTAAACCACTGAAAATTAAAAGATCGATTCGTTCGTATATCGGTACCATGCGAGATCTTTAGCAACAAGGACGGAAACATCAACATCGTCGACGGCGGCTTACAAAACCACCTTTCTGGTTTGTCCATTTCAACCATATCTGACTCGTTTTCATTTCTTGTTTGTCTTAGTGACGCTTTATAAATATAAAAGGACTAAAGTTCTTTGCATAAAGAGAAAAGAAGATTGAGAAAATGTTCTGTTGGTCGTCCCTCCAGTCGTAAGAACTCAAGAAAATTAAGCTTTTGAACAACGGTGCGTGGGATTTTCTTTTTGCTATTTCGCTTTAGAAATTACATGTACAGATGGTGTTCAATATTATAGGGATGAAATTCTGTGTCAAAACATTGCAAGAACATGGACTGTGTGTCTTTTGCCAACAACTCGGGTTTTTTTAAGAAAACAAGCTTCTGAGAGTTTCACTTTTACGCCTCTTGTTACGCGATGAGTTGAAAAAAAAAAACGGTACCAAGAAATGAAAATTATCAAGGCATGGGAATTTTTAACCGCTACTTGATTTAACAGTGGTTTATTATCGAACAAGTAGGATTTAGTAGTTAGATAACATTTTAGCTTTAAGTTTGTTTAGTATCATTTAGAAAGATATTTTACGAGAACTGAAGAAACCATGCGATACGAATAAATGAAGATTTACAATGCATAAGATAGTTTGTCCCACTCCATTTTATAACTTAAAGGGAAGTACTCTTCAAAAGGCGATTTCAACTTGGACGAGTGGTAAAATCCCTAATTATTCACCTCCTTTATTAAAATTTCTGTTCGTATTTCCCTTTCGAAAGTCAGCCTCAAATGTTTTACTAACGAAATCTTTTATTTTGTATGATATCTGACGCACGCTAAAATTTTGTCCGTTTGCAGTTTAGACAGAAAAAGTACAGTATTTTTTCAATTATTGTGTACATCCAAGCATATAGATTTCAAAACTTTGTTTGAAATCTGTGTTTGCATAAGTACTCCCCCACCCCCCACGTGTAAATTGGGATGTTTGAAGTTTTGTGTTTTTGAGTATCAATATTTGGAGAAGCCACCGAGCGATGAAAAAGAATATTTAGAATTATTAAATATTGTGATTCTAGCGTTCTGATTGACTCACTCTATCTCGGTAAACACCTAAACAATTGTTCCGTTCGCGCTTGTCGGATACATAGAGGATAATACATGGCCGCGCGGAGATACGAATTTTATCTTCGAGTGTTGAAAAACAGAAAAAAGAAGATAAAATTCGTATCTCCAAGTGGCCATGTAATTTTCTTTTTATCACATACTAAGTGAGATTCTGGGTTTAATGCAAAATCAATATTTTTATTGACACAGAAAATAGTTTAAAAATTTACCAAATTCAAATTTCCATATCATTCACACGTGATGATATGGAAATCGTGCGTCCTGATTGGCTGTTTTTGATATCACCACATGTAATTGGTATGGGTGGCTGATATGCTCTGTAATTCACCGATCTACTATGTAAATATCGATCTAAGTATGTGATAAAAAATGATTTATAGCCAGCCAACTCAAATCCAGCGCGCGCTTTTGGAGTAACTGTTAATTATATTTAATAGTTTAACAACATTTTGTCCCCCGTCAATTGGAGAATGAAGACCAAAACTTCTCTATGTACCTGCTTGTTCACGTTCGTAGCGTGTTTTTCAATTTTGGGAGTATTCAACTTTAAAGTTTTTTAAAGGAAAAAAGAACTGTTCACTTATCAACACCGTACGTCCCACAAACTCGAGCTTAAGTGTTCGAGTCCGCGAAAAAAATGAGGGGACTGCGGAGAGAGGTGTTTAAAAACAGTTATATGGGGTTGTTTTTTGACCGATTATGTTTTAAACAAGGTTTTGCCAGTTCCGAGAGTAAATAAGCTGAAAATAGTACTCGTCAAACGAAACGCCATTTGAATGGAAAGGCGCAAGCCCAGAAAAAAGACTAAACTCGCGCCCTCGGGACCTCTAAAAAGTAATTGACTCAAAACGACTTAAACCTTGGATTTTTCAATGCTTGGTTTTCTAACCTCGGAGTTTAGTCTCGAGTTTATATTCAAAGTTGATTGGTACAAAAAAAATAACCAGATCTTTATCTACACTCACTGAATATTTGCCAGACTTTTTATTGATCTATAACTCGCTTTTTATTTCAATCATTTTGTCCCAGCTTTTTGTTTATCACTTTTAGGGACACTCGTGAGACACCAAAGACCAGAACGTTAGAAAACGACTGGGGATCTGGAACTAGATTGGCCTTGCGAAAATTTTTGTTTTTTTTTGGGGGGGGGGGGGGGCGATCGAGGGAGAAAGATTAAATTCACAGGAATTCAGGTTCAATATGGCGGACATACTCATTCGACTCAGTTTCCTAAGCTGGAGAGATCGCGTAGGTTGTTGGCTTGTACCATAGGGACTGGTTATGAAACTCGGCAAACCTCAAAGGACCGCCGCATTGTTTAGTGGTCGAGGTTCTACCGTACCGTCACGTGACCCTGACCGCGCACAAGCTTGGAGTTTTTCAGTGAAAGTTTGGCTGCAAAATAAAAACATTTTTGGTTAAAACGACTACAAAATAATGCATTTCTGCTTGGAAAACTTGGGAATTGTCTGTACATGTTTCGTAAATAAACCCCTTGACACAGGCCTTGCTTGCTTAACCCTATTCAGACTGGGTGGGGGGGATGGGAGGGGAGGAAACAACCCACCAAGTTCAATCACTAATAACTTTTAGACAACTGCAGCTAAAGCAACCAAATTTGGTGAGTTTTCCTAAAATTTATCAAGGAAGAAAATGCTTTGTCTCAAAGCATAATTGGCTCGTGCTGCTATGGCAACTATCATTTTCAAGACATGTTTTACCAAAAAAAAGATAATTTTTAATTTCAACGATTTTTCCTAGGCAATTGTGTGTTGGTTGGAACCTAATCTCATTTTTGGAAAATAACTTAAATTTTGAATTGCTAATCGATGTACAATAATTAGATAACGTCATTAATATTTTCGCAATATATAGAAAAATTGCGAAACAGCCACCAGATGACGTCAAAATAACGTCAAAACGACATCATTTGCAAAATCACTTAGTTTTCAGATCGACAGAGTGTGGCAGTGCTTGCCTGGTTTTTTTTTATCTGTGGCAATCCAATGATTTATTGCTCTATTATCTATTATTTAGAAAGGAAAATGGGTTATTTTACAATATTTATCTATTAATTTAGAAAGGAAAACGGTTTATTTTCCCTTATTGCTGCTTTTCAGCTTCTCTGTCTGCTATTCTGCTGTCCGCATATTTACATACAAATGACGTCATTTTGGCATCATTTGGCCCAAAAAGCGAGCTTCCGATTATGTGTACGTTGCAAAAAAATAGTTGCAATATCTTTAACAGTTCTTGAGTTGCAGTTCCCCCCCGTTCGTCGTTTGAAACCGGCTTTAGAGTTACACAATAATTGCATATTTATGTTGCGTTATGTATTGACGGCAAACAAGAGCTAAGGAAGTAATTTGAAATATCCTTCGTGATGCGTCGGGTGAATTGAACCGTGAAACTGAACGAGCCACCTTTTCAAAGCAATTTAACTGAACTTTTCCATAAAAGGTGCAAACTATGGTCATATTAATTTTATGTCGGGTTACAAACTCTTTATTGTGAATAACCAGTGGCTTGATTCGATTTTCCACTTTTACTAAAATGTTACCAAGAAGCGGCCGCGGGAGCATGGGCAACTAGGTCCAATATCTGATTATAATTTTTGAGGACAAGAAGTTTTAGCAGACCATCACGCGCCTGATCAAAACTGTTGTTATGGCGAGTGTGCACGCGCCGCTAAGTTCCTACTTCTGAACAAACAAAAACCGGTGCAAAATATTTAGCCTTAACTATGATTTGATATGACATTCAGTATACAACTCACACACTCTTTTGTCACAATGTGATTAATGAAAAAGAGAAAAAGGTAACTTTGCAACTATAAATCAACCGTCGAGTTTTACCGATTGTTTTGATTGGGTTCAGTGAGAGAGACGATCACAACAACAACAACAAGTTTATTCTGCCCTCCAAACGTACAAAATTAATTTTTACCATATTTTTACTATTTATTGAAGGGCACTGGACGTGCCATGGAGCCAAGGCAACTTTAACGTTTACTAGGGGGCGGAACGTACTAGCTTATAACAAGCAGACATGAGAACCCTCAGAACTGTCAAAAAACTAGCTGCCAGATCATGTCAGCGTAATAGTAAACCGAGTCACAACTGAATCAATCATTTAAGTACAAAGGTGATAATATTCTTTGTTGACAGGCATGTAAGTGTGATGTGAGTGTATTTTCACCGATCTTATTTGTAAGTTTTTACCCTGGTTTGCTCTTGGTGCCATTTAGAGACTAAACTTTAGATGTTACAGTAGTGAAGCACACTAATTTTGATCAAGATGTTAAAACTGTTAGAGAAATTGCAACGAGAAATTAATTGATACCCATTTGATATACCTAATAAAAATTGCACAGTTAACTTAGCTACCAGTCTAAACACCGGACCCAGTGTGGTACCCTGTGGGGAGGGTTCCTCCGGAGACTTTCTTGCTTACTTTGTTGTGACGATTTTGTTAGTTTTCAACGCCTGCTGAAACTGCATCGTTGTTGCACTTAAGTTTCAGCGAAAAGTTTGAACGCGTTTATCTGAAGTATTGAAGATATGATTGGTTATATATGAATCACAATTCACTCATCTTCAGCAAGTAAAGACCTTTGAGAATTAATGTTAATCCAAATAACAAGAACACTACACAGTGCTACGGTGGCTTCTTCTTGCATAGTTAAACCTGAAATCGGTTAGCTCTTAGCCGTGCAAGACGTACGAGACTTCGCCGAGGAGAAAAGCCTGGGAACGAGGTTGAACCGCTGCTACCTCACAAGTTGAAACGCTTCTAGCTACAGTTGCTGTCTTTTTGTACTCGGCTTTGTACACTTTTTATACTTCTGTGAATTAAAGCCTTTAGTTTTGGTTTAGGGATCTCCTCTCCCGTCCCCCTCAGTTCACATATTAATTATCAGAGAAAGGCTTTTGAAAATTTTATATTTGGAAATCTTAAAAACCACTTGCAGGAGTACACAGTTGCTTTAAAAGTTTATTGCTTTAAATAAAAATATCAAGGTTTTAAAATATTAAAGTTAATATACGTTGTTTTCATAACAAATTATGTCCAGAACCTTACCTGAAGTTTGTTGGAGTAACGCTCAACGTTTACCTCCGTGCCATTCATTATCTGTTTAGTAGCAAGAACCGACTCAACAACTGTCAGAAAAAAAACAAAACTAAGTCTACTTTTTCTTCTTTTTTTAAAGCTTTATTTCGGATCTGCCTTCCTCTGCCTATTCTTCCTTGGAATGGACTCATAAGGCCTTACCTCCCCCCCCCCCACCCGTTCGTTTGGCACCTTAGAGCACGTGCTAATTAACGATAT
>JAOBAT010100168.1:0-16021 GCA_026413305.1 Hydrozoanthus tunicans
AACCAGTTTTCCTCCCAGAGGGGGACTGAAACCAGTTTTCCTCCCAGAGGGGGACTGGAACCAGTTTTCCTCCCAGAGGGGGACTGGAACCACAAAAAGCGTCTGCAACGGAGGCTAGTTCTTAATTGAGTCGCGCAAATTCGACAATTTCGCAACAATCGTGAAAGGGTAACTTGGTTCTAAAGTTTCATTTATCTTGGTAAGCAGTCATAGGGGAGGGGAGGGACTTGCTAAATTGTTATTTCCAACATTTGCTCTAAGTTGCACTTTTAGTTTTAAAAAAGGATAATGTTTTGTTGATGTTTCTATTTTTGTAATCAAGCCTTAATATGTAAGAAACAGCATGGAATTCTCGCGTTATATGAGCTCAGTCCAACCACTATGAACACCCACACCCACCGTTTAATTACTTTAAGCCAGACGTCATTTACGTATCGATGTTAATCATATCATCTTTATTTGTACACGGTAAAACATGGTTAAGCAGTATACAATGACATAAAAAAGTTAAATACGTCAGTTCACGGAGGCTGCTTCCTTTGCCTTCAAACAATCCAAGACCCCAGTCTCATACACGTACACACATGCTCAATAATCGATAGTGGAACACTTCTCAGCGGCTCTCATTGATATATCGCTTGTCTAAGAACAAAAAAAACGACTTCTGTCACATACATAGTTTGAATTTTCCAGTTGTAAAGTGGACAAGTGTATTTTGGTTTCTTGTCAGCGCAGGTGTACCACACGCGGAGAATGTTGTCCTTCGCACCCTTAGTATTATTTCTATATAACAAAGGTCAATAATAAACGAAGTAAAGTAAATGAAAGTACAACTTTTAAAGTTTACAAGACTGTGTAACTGTAAGCTTGTTATACATAAATTACATTGCTAAATCACCATACGGTAATTTCTGTATGTTGTGACAGCCCTGCATTAAGATTTTCTTTGTACACAACAAGAGACAGAATGACGTCTATCACATGCAACTGTAAACAAGAGATCTAACATCTGTTTTATCTTGCGTTGTGTAGTCCTTTGCATTCAAAAGACTTCTTTTCCCCCGACTGACCCCGGAAATTTGAACATTTGAAATTGCGTTTGGTCAAATTCCCGGCCCCTGGGACAAGATCGGTGTTCAAATGCCCGGCCATGTGGAAAAATTTGAGTTCAAATGTCCCGCCCCCGTTGCACAAAGACCTGTTTTGAAGAGGAAATGAACCCAACGTGCAGACATAAAGGGAAGTTTACGTTATGAATATTGATGTTGGAATACCCACAGGTACGATTTATAATTAAAATGTTAGCAAATTTGAAGACTAGAGGCACTCAAACTCGTCATAGGAAAACAAATAGATACAACTTGAAATTTCGTTGTTTGTTTAAATGCCCAGCCCTACCCCTCTCTTTTGTTCAAACGCCCAGCCCCCCGGGCACTTCTAATGTCAAATTCCCGGCCTCAAAGAAAAGTTGTTGTCAAATGAGAATGTTGAAGCTTCGATTCAAATAATTGAACGGGAAGGTTGGTATGGTCTAACACAACGTCTCACCAGCACAGTACCTGTGTTCCTTGTGTAGAAATGAGCAAGTGTTGGTTAAAATTCCCCTGTACTGCTTCACAATTACGTCTTGATCTTGTTTTAGCATCGGGTCAATCGTTTAGATGGAAACAAAACAAATCTACAAAGATATGGACTGGAGTAATTGGCGACAGTGTCTGGGACTTGAAACAAGATGGCGTCTTTATCTCTTACTTTGTGCACGAGGCACAAACAAAAGCGTTGCCATGTCCGGAAATTCTTGAGGAAAGATACAGAGCGATTCTTGTAGATTATTTCCACTTGGATGTCGATGTCGAGAAATTATTCCAACAATGGTGTAAGGCCGACAAACACTTTGCGAATGTTTCAAAATCCTTCCAGGGAATGCGGACTCTTCGACTTGATCCGGTTGAGAACACATTTAGTTTTATTTGTTCATCAAATAACAACATACCGCGGATTACATCCTTAGTTGGTTCTCTCTGCAAAATGTACGGGAAAAAACTAGCATTCGTAGGGGAGGGGCGGGGGGAATATTTTACCTTCCCTTCTGTGAGTGCACTAGCTGGAAATAATGTGGAACAGGAGTTAAGAGAAGCGGGCTTTGGCTACAGGGCTAAATTTATAAATCATTCAGCCAAGAAGATCATTGAGAAACACAATGCTACAGCTCAATGCTGGCTGTCAACATTGCGTGATTTGTCATATGCAGAAGCCCGGGCTGGTACGTTCAAAATGTTTGTTGAGGGTAGAGCTCCGTTAGACCTCATTCATATAAATTATTAATGCATCAATTTCGATATTCTATTGTCACCTATAGCCCTGCTAGCCTAATTCTTAAGTTAAACTAACTCAAAATATTTTACCCAAAACAAGGCTTGTTAAGAGTTAACTTTAATGTAGACAAAAGAGTATTTATGTAATATATTGCCATCATTTATGGATAAGATAGAGGCACTCTACTCTAGCCATTCATTAGACCCTAAAACCAAGTTTAACGTCAACGTCAAAATTCTAAGCTGAGGTTGAGATTGGGCAAATTTCTCTATTAGGCTTTACTTAGTTGACTCGTGTACTCCTGTCCCCAAACCATTCTAGCTATTATACTTGCCATGTATTGTTTGTTTTCTTTCTTAAAGGCTCTTTGCATGTTTTGCTTCTTCTATGAACTTCAGTGCTTGCCATTTGAGGCAAGCAACCAATCTCACTCGCCATTGCTCAAGCAAAACTGACCTGAAGAGAGCGATTAAATGCTCACCTTTCATCCAGGAATCGCTCATGTCAGTGGGAAATACAGACTTAGCAATGTGTTGTGATTAGTCCTAAATGCATTTGAAAAATTCATGTGGAAATACTTCCACAATAACAATGAGAGTGATCCGTCAAACATGTTTATTGTCTGATTGGTGACTTTGGTGCGGTTTTGTGAAAGCCAGCACACACTTTTCAACTGTATTTACTGAATACGGTTGATAAATTACAAAAGGTGTTTTTCATTTAAAAGTATCTACTTACATTTTTTAAAATTTTCTTAGTATAGTTAGTAGTTGTCAGTGTGAGTGTAAGTGCTTCAAATCTGGATGGAATTTGAACACTGGTATCAAGGCAGTGGTGCACTGTCCTTGTGCGAATTTCTTTTAAGCTCTTGTCACTTGGAAAAAACAGCTTACCTTGATTAGCTTAGGTGAGCTTTTTGTCACTTGCCAACAACTTTCAAACATCAAGCCCTGGAATTTCACTCGTCCATTTACTTTTCAGCACTGATGGAACTACCAGGAATCGGACCAAAGGTAGCAGATTGTATCTGCTTAATGTCACTTGATAAACCTGGGGCTATTCCAATTGACACCCATGTTTGGCAGATCACAAAGACCAACTACATGCCATCATTACCAAAGTCAAGGTCTTTAACTGATAGAGTTTACAACCAGATAGGTAATTTTAACTTTTGTACTGACAAAGTATGTTTTTGTTGATTATAGATCATAAGTCTAGAAAAGAAATCTATATGTGGTAGCAGGCCAAATCTTGAGATGCCCATCTCCAAATCTTGAAAAGAAGTCAATATTAAAGAAACCCAGAATTTTTTTATTATTTGTTTTTTGCGTTTTTTCAAGATAAAACTTGTATAAAGGAGCGACAAAGAAACAGCCTGGATAAGCAATGCAAAAGAGTTGTTTTGTTTAGGTGATTTTGAGGGCCACTACAGTTAAGTAAATTGTTATTGTTTCTGTGGTGCGACTGGAGTTTTCCCTAATGATTTTGTATTGTTAGTACTATTATGGCTTATTGATGAATATTATTGACAGTAAAGAAGGTCTCGGATAAAGAAGTAGCCACTTGACTTTGTGTCAAGGTTTTATGATAGTTTATAATGTAAGTGTTTGAAAATTATTTATGTAAGTGTTTGTTTGTTTGCAGAGTTTTTAATATAATAAAAATTAAGTGAGATTCCAGAAGATCACATATCAAAACGTTTATCTGTAACTAAACCTAGTTAACAATCACAATGATAGCATTCCTAAGTTCTCTTGTAACTGAAAATCATACTTTATAAATTTCCAGCCATGGTCAACCATCAAGTATTGTTCAACCTCTTTAGCAAATAATTTTATGTGAAATGAAAACTTTTGAGTTTTCTCTGTAACATATTGTTTCTCCCCAACAGGTGATTATTACAGAGCATTGTTCGGAGATTATGCTGGATGGGCACACTCAGTAAGGATTATAATTCTTAAATTCACTTATTGTGTATAGTCCCTAGAGAAACAGTTAGCTTTGTTTTCCAGAGTCCAGATAATTAAGGACTTGAGGAAAAACAAAGTAAACTTGTTTACTGATAAGTGCTTTGTTATTTATTTAGACTTTCCTTCAAACAATCGTATCTATTAATATCAAAAACAAAGATGGCACAACTTCTATATTAACAACCGTCAATCCTACTGAATTAATGAGCAGTCTAATAACCTATTGTTTCTAAATACAAACAAACAAAGATGGTACAACCTATTTATTCACAACCGACAATCCTGCTGAATTAATGGGTCTTAATTCCAAGTGTTTTTAAATACAAACAAACAAAGATGGCACAATCTATTTATTCACAACCGTCAATCCTGCTGAAATAATGATTCATATGCTTTATAAACTCACTATCAAATACAAAATCATTTACAATGGTAAAAGCTGACATTAACAATAGATCAAGAAATAGCATGTTCCTGTGTCTCAGTAAATTACAGCTAGCTCTCCAAATCTTTATACTTTCCTGTCATGTCTCAAGGTATCTTTTTCAATTTTTTTCTCCATCTCATAGTCTCAGAGGTTAATGGTTTATGAAATCTTGTAATTTTTCCAGGTGTTATTTGCTGCTGATTTAAAGAGTCTTCAAAATCTTAACTCAAAAGTGAACATAATCCAGGTGAAGAATAAATCAGACATCAAAAAAGAAATAGAACCTGTTGAGACAAGACAGAAACTTTCTGGGAATGTAAAGGTAAATGTTAGTCTCAAAACATTTTTGAACACTCTTAGTCATTACTAAACAAGATATTGGCTTCTTGAGTGAAGTGTTAAACAAACCAGACTTAGTTGGTTGAGAAGGACCAAAAATTGGATTATTTTTTGAGAAAAAGGAGTTTATTTTTATGCATGATGCTTTAATACTACTCATCACACCAAAAAGTGTCTTTCAGTGAATGGTTTGCTAAAGATGTTTTTTTGGGCCCTGTGTGCAAAGGGTTGAGGGAGGGAGAGCAAGAGTAGTGAGGTGGGATATTTGACTATTTTAATACCAATAGGGAGAGGGCGTTTTGGGGGGGGGTTAGAAAAGGTATTGATATTGGCCATGGTCATAATTCCACCTCGTTAAAGTTTTAGTAAAAAATAAGTAAAAATAGTATACATGATATTTAAAACTAAACGTTTTCTATCTTAACAGATCATCTTCAGAGTTAAGACTTTAAAAGTTAAAAGTTTTAACTCTGAAGATGATTTTTCATGATCCAAAACATTTAGTTTTAATTATCATATAATATTTTACCTATTTTTTACTAAAAATAGGGCATTTAACATTTGACATTTTTTGATAGCTCTGATCATCACATCAAAGTGTTACTTTTACTGAGTGGTTTGTCAGAAAGGGCAGTGATGTAGGGCATTTGTTATTAGACTTTTTTTACCTCTCCAATCTTTGGCTGAGTTGTTAAAAGGCTGGTTAACTTTATCCTGGGGTTACTGTAAGCCAAAATTGAAGCAGTAATTTCCTCTCCAATGCGAGCTTTTCAGATCTTGTAAAATACTGTTTAGACTTTCCATGAAAAAAATTAGTTGATTTGAAAATTACAGCTCAATTCAGTCTCTGCAAGGTTGGAAACAAAAACATAGGTTAAGATTTGAATCCTGGGTTGATGTTAGTAGGCCTATGAACAATTAATTTGGCCCAGAGGGCACAGCCTCTCTCGCAGTCACTTTTTCGGCTCATCACCAATAAAGAAGAGCATTGTGTGACAAGCCAAAAATGGCAACGAGGGATAGGAACCTCAATCAAACTGGATTAAACTGCCCACTTGAAACCTCAGTGGATTTATTCCCAATAAACTAAAGACTTGTAAAGTGTTGCTTCCCAAAATGTAATTATTTAGTATTATATTATTTTTATTCTACTTATAACCCCGAAAGCCTTTTTTCTGTTAAGTTTTACTTCTTGTGGAATCAAAATTTAGTGTAGTCAATATTAAACCACAATGGCAATATGACTTTGCTTACCACAGGTAGCCCAGCCAAAACAACATGTGACTTTGTATGAATTACTAAATTCTCCAAATGGTTATGAAGACTGAGATGATAGAAGTAATATAGTGAGAGTTGAGAACTTGACCAAATGTCACTTATATCAATTTTGTTTACTTCGTGGGTAATTTGTTAATCTGATGGCCCATAATAGACAGTGGCATAGCGGCCGAGTGGTTAACGTGTTCGACTCATAATCCTAGAGTCGCGAGTTTGAGCCCCGGTCAGACTACTGTGTTGTGTCCTTTAACAAGACACTTTACCGGACTTTGTTCCAGTTGACTCAGCTGTATAAGTGAGTACCAGATCTGCTGGGGGCTAACCTGGGATGGATTAGTGTCCTGTTCAGGGGGAGTTAAAGACTCTCACCCGCTTAACACTACGGAAACCCGAGATAAGCACTGGCCCTATGAGCCACTTGGGCTCGAGAAAGGATTTAGCTTAGCCATTTCATAAGAAACAGTCAAAACAATTGGCCGGTTCCTTATGCTTGACTTGTGTAATTTTTTCAGCTTTCTGAATCTTGTACTTTCAAAGTGTATCTTTTTATGAGACATTTTCAGTTTTCTACTTGGTCTTGCAACTACTAAGAATACTAGTACTGCACATGTACCTGTGCCAAAACATGATCAGCGTTGATCAAAACCTCACTAATTATACTCTGTTTGAAATGACAACAGAATAAAAAGAAAAGAAGAAGTAAAGCTGAACAAGACACCAACAAAGAAGCTAAAGTAAAGCGTGTAAGAAAATAAGAAGTTTTTATAAAGAGAACTGTAACAACTGCTTCACAAAGGGGATGGACTTGTCTGAAGATGATCCAATTATGACTGTGACCAAAGAGGACCAAATGAGTGCCGAAGGCGCAAATCTCGGTGGTTCTAGAGGCATGCGCCTCTGGAAATTTGGAAAGTTGGGCTGTCGGAGGCTGAAATGTTAAACAGGCATCATCAACCTTAAAAATATCGATATTATACACACTTTTGAACTGTAATCAACGCGCTGTATTTCTTCAACTTGCAACAAATGTTTTTGTTTCTGACTATGCAGCACACGCAACGTGTCAAGGTTTTGAACAATTTGTGCGCACGCAGATTTAAAAACAAAAAACAAACAACGTTGGCCGGTCAAGTTTTGATCCGCTTTTCTGTAGGGCCCGTTCATACTGTTTACATGGAATCTTTCTTTTTAAACAGTTTGCACTAGTGTTTACACGGGCCATGCACGCGACGAAGTGGGACACTTACGTGACGTTAAAAATTAGCCGACCAATCACAGCGCAAGCTAGAGCAACGAAAACAAATAACGTTTAACCTTTGGCGAACGTCCCATTTATATGCACACGCCTTTATTTACTGCAGCTTATCACGTTCAGCGAAACACGAGTGGACGTAGCGCCAACCCTCTAGCTATTTAGGGAAAAATATCATGTATTTTTTAGGGTGGAAAATTTTGCTAGATTCTAGAATAACCCGCCACTACGATAATTTATTACTGCGCATTCCTCGTTCTATAAAAGTAGATGCGCATTACAATCACGGAACAAAGATAGTACAAAGTGGCGGGGTATTCTAGAATCGCTCCGAAAATTTTTATGCTTTGGTTTTTGGGGACTTTTCTGACGGTCATCCCTACCCTTTTAACCCCGAAGTACTCGCCTCCGGGCACCAATCACCAAAAAGAGACTAGGCCAAGTTTATCTAAGGGACCCGACTTTTGAGGGTTGAGGTATCGGGTTTTTGGTCCACCACGCCCTGCCCATTATCAGCTTTAAAAGTAGTGATGGTGGGTATAGTACCCCCCGCCCCTTCCCCCTACCAAAGAAAAAGGGTGGAGGTGGATGGTGGTGGTAATCAACCCCCCCTCCTCCCAAAAGTCGTGTCTCTAAGAAGGGCCAAAGTTTTGACCTCTTCCCTTATGAAAAAAAAGACAAGCTGTGTATACAGTCAGCAGCGCAATGGCGAAGAGTGGGTAATATCTTTACCGGAAATAAACTAAACAAAATCACAATGGTCAAAGAGTCTGGGTGGCATCTGATAAAAGAGCCAAAGATGAAATAAAACAAAAACCGAGAATCGATGTGATTAGCTGTTTGCATGTAATTTTTGACTTTCAATTTCGCACAACGTTGCATCAACTCTACCCGCTTTCTAATGAAATAGATCGTTTTAACGTTAGCATTGCATAGAAAAATGTCCAGTTTATCGGTAAAACAAATCCAGAGTCAATTTCAGCACCTTAATATAAGCTACAAAGTTTCATTAAAGATTGGCCACAATTCTACGGAGATAGGATGGTTTGAAACTTGAGATTTTTCTAAGGAAATGATGGTAGACAGCCCGTCAAATATTTTTCCTATTCATTTCTCTGAAAATAAATTCATGGGCAGCGGAAGGAAAAACTATTGTGGGGGCACAGTGGAAATTTGAAAAGTTCGAACAACCGTCAATTAACAAGTTAGATGAATTCTGCGTTGTATTGAGTACATTAGTTCATAAATCAGAAATCTATAGGGCAAGAGGGGTCGTAAACTTCAAGGCAAGCGTCGTCCTTCGCCACAATCAGTGACCGCATCGGGGGGCTAATTTTTGTCATAAGCTTTAGCGCGACCCAACGAAAAATTTTGAAGTTTTGAACTTTTGAGATATTTTTATCAGTCCAAGCTATTTTTTGTCAATTTTTCATCGTCAATTTCTGTTTAATTTTTATGTAACTCTACACGCGTTTCTCAAAGGCTTACTCCTTTAAGGCATACAAAATAACAGTATCTTTTAAAGCCTTACATGGAGATTACCCTTTTTATCAAGAAAAAGTTGAACTCACTTAATGACTCAAAAAGTATACGTTTGGGGTACTTGGATTTTTCAAACTATTACGTTGCGAGCCAGACGTTCATACGGCTTTAGGAGCATTTCCCGTTCACGATTGAAAAAAAAAACATCACGGATCAGTGTTTTATTCATTCCTTAGAATAAAAGAGAAACGTATTGCAGTTATTGCCTTCTTTTTTAATAAGTGATTGTAAAAACTACATTACTACATTTTGCCGATATATACCCATTATAAAAGTTATTTGTTCCACTAAAAAGAGGGGAGGAGGGGGAGGCAGCCCTCCGATAAACTGAATCAGTTCCTGTTCGAGTGTTGATTTGTTAGTCACCCCCCTCCCGGTTCCGCCGCCCATGAAATTATGGCAAAAATCAAGTTTTAAAACTTCATATCTACATTAGTTTTTAGGAAGTGTTTACCAAACTTTGCAATACTTTACCAATACTGATTCGCTGAAGTTAGTGCCGGTCACAATTAAATTTCAAAACATATTTTAACTATTTAACATAATTGTTGCGTGAAAATTGTCTATGCAGTAGCATTATTGATTTATTCACTGCTAATTTTTGTTCTAAAAGATATGAATAGAATGAGCGTTACGTAATGTAAGAGTACTTATCTTGCCATGCGCCAATTTAAGGAAATGCTTTTAAGTTAAAACCGTCTTTACGACTTAAAAATGATTGATGATATAATCATCGATTTTCCAACAAATGAAAAATATCAAAAGCTCTACAAGATTGTGTAAGTCTATAGGGCAACAAGGTAAGTTGTAGTTACTGGTCACCCACGTTGAAAAAACTTTTGAAAGCCTATACAGTTTTCTTGATTTGCAGGAGACTCGCATTTTCGCCTTCATCGCCCACTCTCCTGCATTTTACAGAAATCTTCCGCATTTTTAAAGAAAATTTAGAACAAAAAGTATGCAAAAACAACAATATGCTGTTCGTGTGTTCATGACTCATGAAGGACAAGGCAGCATAAACTAACATGAGGGAAGTGGCTTGATTTTTTACTATCGTATATTTAATAGGCTTCCATACAGCCACGCGCTTTTTTAGATGAATAAGATGACGTAACATGTGTTGGAAAGGTTTCTCTAAACAGTTGTATGTAAAAATAGGCCGGCCACAGAGGAGACATGAGGCGAGGCAACGTTAACACTTTTAAGTGTTTTAACACTAAAACTTGCTTCTAGCCCCAAAAAATCTCCCGCATTTTGAAGTCTTTGTGGCTATTTGTCCCGGCTCTATTTCAGCCCATCGTCAAACCTGTAAAGAAAAGATACCATAGCAGTTTTGTTGTGCTTCTGTTTTGGAGAAATAAACCGATAGACGGCCAGGAAACTTAAAAGACCGGCGCATGTTTCTTGACCCTGTTTCCATGCGCGGGAACACAAACAACTTTGAGTAAAACTAATTTTTGATTTGCTTTATGTATCTGCTGCCCGGGGGGGGGGGGTACTTCGGGTTCAAAAGGGAAGGTATGACCGTCGGAAAAATTCCAAAGAATACCCTAAAAAAATACCAAGGGATAAAAAGTTTCCCCCCTAAAAAATACCTCTCGGTTTTAAAATTACCCTGAAAAATACCAATTTTCCCTTGATAGCGGATCGATGAAAAAGTTCCTCATGGTGTGCAGTGAATAAAGGCGCGCGCGTAATAGAACTAATTTGTCAAAGGACTTTTTTCTTAACTTACTTCTTATCACTTGCAGTACGCACGTTTGCTAAAACACGGGATTGCAAGCAGAGTAACAGCTTGGAGTTTTTCAACCCTAAAAAATACTAGACTCTTGGTTTACCACAGGAACTAAAAAATACCGGACAGACAATTTTAATCCCTAAAAAATACGACGGTCATACCTACCCCCTCCCCCCCTGGGCATGGTGACTCGTTTTGACTAAAAAGTTTCTCTCATTTGGTGTAGAAGTCACTTTATGTTTCAAATTTTTTCAGTTATTTTGACCTTATTACATTTGCATTGGTGACAAACGAGTCTCGCAAACATATCTCAACAGTTCGACAATGAATCGGTTCAAATTTTTTTGAAATTTTCATGACGTCACCGTGACGGGTCGGGACAGCGGTATTCCTCGTGAGCAAAATAATGATTAGAAATAATTTCATCGTGTTGTTGACAGGTTCCATGTGCAGTCGCCGTTTCTTTTGTTGTACTTATGCGAGAATCGGGAGTATTTTGCTCTTTTAGTGCCGTATTTGTCGGAACTAGAGGTAGGGAAAGCTGTTAGCTCAATGACTTCCGAAGTTTCACAAGTAAACGATGAAGAAAACCGTAACAAAAGCACGGCCTATGCTTGGAAGTCAACGAGCTTGGAACCAGTCATTCACAATTTCTCGTTGAGGCGCGGAATTTCCAAAGTTGCTTTGGGAAGTGAACATACTCTGCTATTGAATTTTAATTCTGAGATATTCTCACTCGGAGACAATGCTTATGGGCAACTCGGTTTAGGAGATAATTCCAAACGAACTCAAGCTGCTGCGATCGAGTTTTTTCTGGACAACGATGATGTGAGGGTGATCGACATTGCGTGTGGTGGCTTCTACAGTACTGTGATCTGTGAAAATGGCGAGGTGTTTTCCTGGGGAGACTCATCTAGTGGACAGTGTGGTATTGGAAACACTAAACAGACAAACGTACCAGTTCGATTGTTGTTTAACGATATAGATAATTCCTCAACTGGACTCGATCGCGAAGACTCGAATGATAGTAATTCGGCGACCGATGATTGTTTTGGCTCAAAGTCGAGCTCTAAAGTCGAAAATAAAGAAGTATGTTATCAGGTGAAGCAGATTTCATGTGGAGATACACATGCTGTTGCGTTAACAAGGGATGGCCAGGTTTGGTCTTGGGGTAGTGGGTGTCAAACTGGGCATGGGGTCACAACAGAAACGGTTTCAAGGCCGAGAACGGTATCGGCGCTGCGCGGTAAAAAGGTCACTTCTGTTGTGTGTGGCGCATATCACAGCATGGTGCTCGTGGAAGACGATGCTGTTAACTGCAATGCAATTCGTGGTCGGAGCACTCCTCGAAAAAAATCAACTCCTTCAGCGAAAGATCCTGCTAGGAAACTTAACCGACAACGGAGTTCTTCTTCAAAGGAGCTCTACAGTAAAACGTCTTCTCACCAATTGAATAAAACCAGATCCGTTTCAGTTTCTGCACCGCCCGTAGACAGCTTTCTTGAAAACTATGCAAAGGATAAGAAAACCTCGACCTCTACCAAAACCTACCTTAGTTACAATGCTGCAGTATGTGACGCCAAAGAAGATAAGAGCGTTGAATGTGTGACAAGGGTAAAAAGTAACGGCAGTGGTGATAAAAATATGACTGTCACTCCATTGGGTCTTTTTGAAGTGGCTGATCATGAGCTGAAGAGTGTCACGAACAAGGAGGACTGTCGGGAATCAGATTCTACCGTTTGTGTGTTAAACGTTACGAACAAAGAAAGTAAAAATGACAAGCAGGCTCTTGAAGTTTGTGAGAGCCATTTTGGTACCAGTTCTCAGCCAGAACCAGAGAGTAAACAACCTGAGAAAAAACTCGACAAAGTAAATGATGAAGTCAAATTAACATCTCAGGTTGAGCAAGAACACATGGAAGATGTGGAGACAAATGGTCATCACCAGAAAAATCAACCACTCTCAATTTCCATCACTTCGAATGGTAAATCATTTAATGAAGTAGCAGAGCAGGAAAGGGGGATCAGTGTTACAAGATATGAGTGTGTTACACCAACAACACCTTCAAGTGCCAGCTGTGCAGGTAGTACCTCATACTTTGGTAGCACAGATTCAGACTCTGAGGAGGTCGTACCAACAAAACGGAAAGTTAGTTCGTCAGGCTCAAGGCCATCACTAAAGTCAAAACCATCTTGGACACAAACAAAACAAGAAAACTTGCAAGATCGAGTAAGTATTGGGCTTGCTGCGCTTGGAAGTAAGTTAAAACCTGACATCAATCTGACAAAGCTAACAAGTGCTGTTTTCGAATCAGTGACTGGTATGTTTGTGTCTACTGTACCAGATGATATGTCTATGCCAGGTGCAAAGGCCATTGAAAGTGGAGCATACTGTCGACAGTGTGGTATGTTTGGTCTTTGTCTGTGTCCAGAGGGAAGTGTGCCAAGGAGGGAAGATTATATTCTCGAAGGTTCAAATGTGCAGGTGTGGTCGTGGGGAATGGGGGGATGTGGACAACTTGGACAAGGAGACACTGACGACAGGTATTTAAAGCTACTAATGTGCTTGTATATAAATTCCCAGTTCAACGAAACCTTTTTCACACCCAAGGTATATTCCTCTGATTAGAATTAAGACTGTCAGCACATCTTTCATAGCCTAATTAGTCTCAAACTAAAATGAAAGTGTTCACAATTCCAACATTGTGGTTGGTGTAAGAAATTTGAAAATGAAACTGTATACACAATTTCTTGCAGGAATTTGTGAGTTTTATTTTCTTTCAATTTGAGACTAATTATAAAGCTGTTCATATATGTGCAGTGATAGTCTATTTTTTATCAGCAGTACTATACCTTAGAACATGGTCTTTTGTGTGGTGAAGTAATTAGTTTTTTTACTTTGGGAGGTGGTGAACAATGTATTTTGAGCAGTTTCAGTCACAATTCTGCATTTTACAAAAAACAAAATGTTCCTTGAGCAATCAGACTCCACATGTATCAAGAACTCCCAGGGATTTTCTTATTCTGGGCTTCAATTTAAATATCAAATTTTTGTATTTGCTAAATGTTAAATAAATGATTCTAAAGCTCTATATACAATCTTTTTAAATATTTTATGCTCTTAGATTTAATCTCCAGATACATTTATCCAACGGCTCCTTTTACAGGCATGGTTTGTGTTTGAGTTTTTCACTAAATACTTGCAAGAGCTATAAATTAACTTATAACAAAAAATTCTCTAATCTTTACAACAAAGCTGGGGTTTAATAAATTTTATATTTTAAATATTTTTTCAGCTCATGGTAATATTTATATTTTGACCTAACTTTCAATGTTGACTTTTGCGAAGAAATCCATTTTGTACCTTTTAAAAGAAATAATTTTTGTTGTAGAGCTTTGATATATTGATAATGTTTGATAAAAGATCTTTATTTGGCCAATGAAAAACTGACTTTTTGTTGAAGAACCTCCATAGTTTGCTTAAACATTCACTTTGCTTGCAGTAATTGGATGTGGCTAGCCAAACATGCAAATGTCAGCTGCTATTTTCCCAGGGACCTTGATATTTATAGAAGAATTGAATTTAATTATCAACAGGTCAACTGATAAACTTGTTTTGTGTAACCACAATTCTGGAAATTTTGATTTATTCATTTTAGTAAACCTTTTTTGATCATAAGAGTTAGTATACTATGATCAAAGTTGGATAAAAATGCTTTCCTCGCAAAGATTTTCAGATGCAGTGTTGACCATAACATTCAAGTGAGGACAAAAGACTTTCATCTGTGTTTGAATAGACTGTATTTTTTGTTTTAGTGCATAAAACTGTCTGACCATTGAATAATGTTATATTTTGTTTTCAAAGCCAATAACAAATTTCATATTCTTATTTAATTTTTTCTGTTACACATAACTGTTTCTATGTATTTACTGGTGAGCAGAAATACATATACAGTTTTTATGAAAATATTTTTCTTAAATTTTCATATTAGCCTTCTATACTGCTGAAGGTTTGCTTTGCATGAATTCTTAATAAAATTATTGAATCACAGAGTACTATGGAGTCCCTAATAATCATACAAATATTTTAGAAAAAAAACACTCTTTGTTTCCCGCTTAATTTACTCTTGTTGTGTCAGGCTGTCTTTTTAATGGCTGCAGGTGTTCCTATCAAACTAAACTACTTTATTTTTCAGCTGTTTAATACTGAGTCTTATCTGTGTGGATATACCTCAGTGATTCTTGCAAAATCCAAGAGACACCTTTTTTGAAATTATAGAAGTGGACAATTTTTTTTTATTTTCTACACTGGTACCAGACAATATGTACTGTTACTGCACTTGTACCATTATTCTGCTCTGTACTATTACTCAGAACTCCAGAGTGTCTGGTTCTTTAGTTCTCAAACCTACCAACCATTTAATGTAACATCTCAAACTTACCTAAGTTACTGAAATAATAGAATGGAATGTACATACCATTTTGACGTTTATGATAAATTTACATTTCCTAAAAGAATTAATTTTATTTTCCCAACATCATTTTTAAGTACTTAATGTTCAGACTTGAAAATAAGCCATACACTTATAAACTAAATGCTAACCTGCCATTTTCATTTCGGAGACTGTCAATTAGGCTATCATTGTGCCAACTGAAAGTTTTTAAAAGACTTTTAAAGCATGAATGTGTATATATGAATATATATAGCTACATGTACTTGTATATTGTGTATTTAACTATGTATACCATCAGCACGGTACTACAAGTGCAGATCTGTAGGGAGCTAAAAGAGGTGCAATGGCTGTGCTCACACCCCTACAGACGAAAAAGGTGCACTTTTTTGATGACCAACTATTGAAAAGGCAACATTATTCTCTAGGTTTTTCTAAATTGATTTTTAATTTTAAAAGTGTGAATAATAATCAGGGCTCAGTTGTTCAAAAGAGGATTACCCCTAATCCAGGGTTTGGTTAATTACCATGACAACCAATAGGTTTTGTTAAGAGTTAATCCCGGTTTGAAGTTAGTCTGTCAGCTTTCAAGCAACCAGCCCCAGGTTTTTAAGGTTGGCTTTGTCTGCCTGTTTTACCTTTCAGTCTAATGATCAGACAACCTAATTTTTTAAAACTTTCCGAGGGAGCATGCCCCCAGATACCTCTT
>JAOBAT010100179.1:0-16020 GCA_026413305.1 Hydrozoanthus tunicans
GTACATTCAATTATCGTGCAATTTAAATATGTATATTACGCAATTCAGTTTACCAACTGCCATGTAATATTTTTAATTAACTATCTATCTGTCTAACTATCTATCTAGCAATCTGTTATAGCTCAAGACCTCATTGACTGTGTTTGTTTAAAGCACGAGTTATCAAACATACCAGGTTTACATGCCCTGAATGAAAACCGCTAGCAGCCCGGGTTATCGGACATATTGTGCAATATGCGCTACAGGCTCACTGCTCCACCCCTACACACTACCAACTCGTGATTCTAGATATCTTTAAACCAGTCGCTACCACTGCGCTCGAATTTTCCAAAACCCACACAGAATTTCCGGTAAGACACTCACTGTTTAGGTTTAAATGTTCTAAGAAACTCCCCGATATAGCCTTTATACGTATTCATCTATAACTCTTATGTTAATAAGGCCTAAATGAATTTGTCATAATTTAATTCCATTGAAATTATAAAGTGATTTTCCATTGTTAAAACATCTTTATCTTTATTCATGAAAGAACAGCTTTGAGCTTAATAATAAAATGTGGAACGATGTCAACACGGCTCTAGCAGGCGTTTGAAGTAAAGTCTTACTGCTGTTACTTTTTTTACTCCAGGATGATCCTATTCGGTGCGAATAGCGACGACCAATTAGAAGACGAACCAGAAGGCAGCTCTGCTAAAGAACTGAATCAGCGCTACGTGCGGCTTGATAAGAAGATTGGTAAAACAAAGAAAAAAGTCAAAACACTTGCCGTGTTAATGGAAAAACAGAATCAGATTTTGGAAGCGCTTTCAGCCTCGAGAAGCGCAGCTTACCAACCTGTTGATGGAAAGCTATAATGTTGAGGATGAATGATTCATGGTCGCGATTTTTGATAATCAATTTCCTAGTGTTTCAGTTTTACCCTGATAACCCTAGTCAGTCCTAGGAAGTTCCCTTTACATAACTCATAGAAAATAAGACTTTCGGTACTGAGAAAATGAGTTATCAAATAAGCTGCTCAAGATGTAAAATAAAATTCTCCCAAACTTATTCAATCAGTAGTATGGGCTCTAGTTGGGAAAATTGACCAATTTAACTGATATTAAGAGGCTTAAGGTACTAGCAAGATTCGAACGGCTGCCCTACAAACCCTCAAACAGAAAACCAAAGATTTATGTTAAACTGACCATATAACTGATAAACACACCCCCAGGGAAAAATACAGAAGTAATCGAGTCATCGATAGCGAGTCAATACGACGTTTTTCCATTGCAGTTAAAGGAAACGAGTTTGTGTTAAATTCGTTTCTGATTGTAAATCCTGACGAGTTTTTACCGTGTATAAATAAAGCATTGTTGTTGTTTGTTTTCTGATCCTTTTGTTCAAAGAATATTTGGGCCAAAAAGAAAGTTTCAAGACAGATAAATGAATAAACGCTTTGTTTAATTGTAAGACTCGGGACAGTCCCTTTATATTTTAATGCAAAGGCAATCTGCTACCAACGAGAGCTCTGAGCACTTCTAATCTAAAAGCTATCATAAACAATCAAAACAAAATGTGTTCAAAAAACCAATTTAAATACATTTTCTTATGAATTTACCAAAGGTTAGAACTTTGATTTTGGTTGCGCTGCAAACGACAAGCTTGCCATGAAAAGTTGTTCAAGAAAAAGTTGTTTAGCGCCTCAATTGATTGTATCGAATCATTTGCTTCTGTAATTTCTAGAACGTAAAACGTTGAAAACAAAGAGAATTGCAGCTGCACAAACAACCATCTAAAACTTGGTTTCGTTATTCTTGTTTAGGCAGCATTTGAAGATTTCGGCAAATCGTTGGTAAAGACGACCGCGATGACTATCTGTAATTTCTAGAACTCTCTTGATGAGATACATAGCATTCACACAAGGAAAGCTCACAACAAAAACTTACATACTAAGTCGTTCCACACTGATCAGTTTGGTAAAAGGTCTCTTCGTTATTTTGGGCAACTCTTTGGAATAAAATTCCAGTTGGACGTAGGAGAAGCAGACTTGTAATGCATTTAAGGAAAAAACAACATTTTTTAAACAAAACATGCCTTTTTTCGTAATTAGACCATATTTTCTTTTTCTTTATATTTATTCAAGCAGATAGAATTGTACTTGCCTTTACCAATTAACATTACTAGCTCTTTATAAACAGTATATATGTAAGTTTTAGTTCCAGTTACAACTGAAGAAGGTCAGAGACATGACCAAAATAGTTGATTTACTAGTTTATTTAGTTATATTGTAAGCCATTTTCTGGATTGTTGTTAGTATATTATTAATATATGTTGCATACATATTATTAACAAGTACAGTAAAAAAAACTGAAAAAACTGAAAACTGTAAAATCTTTGCTTCAATTCTACAAAAGGTTGAACAAAATGGAAATACAACAGACAAAATTGGCTTGGGCATGATTTGGCGCCACTCGCAACTATACGGAACTGGTTGCCTCGGTCCTGGGATCCTCCGTCGGTCGTGCACAGTTCTTTCGCTGCTACCCAGTTACCATATTCAAGGCATCGGACATTAAAGCGCAGCATTTTTGTTTGAATATGAGTTTTACTTTAGTTTATCTACGTTTTTTGGCTGGTTTTGATTAAATAAATTTACACGGTGCAGTACAGAAAGACAACAATCGTAGCCACATTTTTTATGGTACTCAATTAAAAAAGCCAACTATAGTACTGTTTTACTTTGGGAATAATTTATGGGTTTACTACCGGCGCTGTGAAGTAAAAAACACAAATGGCTGTTACGAGAATCATTTGCGAAGAAGTCCAAAATAACCAAAGTGAATGGACTGTTTGGCTCCAGAATTTTTTTTTCAATCTACTCTGATACTAACAACAACATTCAATAGAACAAGAGTGCACCTTAAAAATTCCATTTGAAGTAAAGAAAAGCCATTTTCTCACAACTTTTATGAAAAAGCTAAAGAACTATAAAAATGACAGTTAATCAAACTTCGTTTGATTTCATTACTTTTCTACGTGAAATGCGACCGTTTGTCCACAACTTTAATACTACCTCTTGAACATCAAATCTAGAACGTACAGGGTATGCTCTAGATTAGTCTTGACTGTTAGGATATCCTGTACTCGTCCATCTCATTTAACAAACTACTTTTATTTCTTAAATTATTGTTATTATTCTTGTAACTCAGTTGATTTACTAGTTTATTTAGTTATATTGCAAGACATTTTCTGGATCTGTTGTAATTAATTAGTGGTTGTTAATATATTATTAATATATGTTACATACATACAGTAAAAAAAAACTGGAAAAACTGAAAACTGTATCATCTTTGCTTCAATTCTACAAAAGGTTGAACAAAATGGAAATACAACAGACAAAATTGGCTTTGGCATTATTTGGCGCCACTCGCAACTATACGGTACTGGTTGCCTTGGTCCTGGGATCCTCCGTCGGTCGTGCACAGTTCTTTCGCTGCTACCCAGTTACCATATTCAAGGCATCGGACATTAAAGCGCAGCATTTTTGTTTGAATATGAGTTTTACTTTAGTTTATCTACGTTTTTTGGCTGGTTTTGATTAAATAAATTTACACGGTGCAGTACAGAAAGATAACAATTCTGGCCACATTTTTTATGGTACTCAATTCAAAAAGCCAACTATAGTACTGTTTTACTTTGGGAATAATTTATGGGTTTGCTACCGGCGCTGTGAAGTAAAAAACACAAATGGCTGTTACGAGAACCAATGAGTATTACAATCAACAGTAGTGAAAAGAATTCGGAAGAAAACCTTGTTATTTTATTATACTCAAATGCAAACAGAAACAACGAAAAACAAACCTTGTTTCGAAAGAAATCTGAATTAATCGTTATTCAGTGGTTTTTAGAAAAGTATGAAAGATTGAGATCAAAGTTATCTCTATTGCTTTGAATTTATCCTTTTTTCTTTGGTCCCAAGTTTTGAAAAGAGGTTCAGTAATCAAAGGCATTTTTTAGATTTCATTTATCTACTTCACAATTGCAAAATAGCTCTCAAAGTATTTTCCGTAACAGTATTTTGTTAGACCTTTTAGTACTCTGCCCCAAAACCCTTATCTATCATAACCAAATTCATACTCATATTAGCAATCTACTTAGCTTGTATACAAATCTACACTCGTGAATACATTTTCTACAAAGCTTTCAAACTAACCAACAGTGTTCCAGTCAGAAATCTGCTGAATCTTAAACTTTGTTTATGGTATTTCTTAACAACGACGGTTTGAATTCCGAACCACAAATGGCTGATACGAGGATCAAACATAATGATAAGTAGTAATGAACCTTCAAGAATTCGGAAGAAGACTTTGTTTATTATACTTAAATTTCATCATCTCTAACTTCTTGGACTGAAGACTAAAACATCAATGTTAAGGTTTTCTACAAAATCTTTAACTCTTTGTAAACCACTAAAGAGTCTGGATAATCCTTGCTAAACAGGACAAGCACATTAGATTTTCCTGTACAGCACATACAATTTAAGCCAACTGTTTTATATTGGGAATGCTAGTTGCTACCGGCGCTGTGAAGTGCAAACTTAACTGGCTGATACGAGGACCAATGAATGTTATGACATCTTTTGCGACATTCCGAATGTTTGACAAATTACAACAAATATCATCATCCACCTAAAATGTTTCATCAGGTTACAAATGTATTTCGATAGTCAACTAGAATATCGTATACGGATCCGCAAGTTTTAGATTATGACAGATAATTTCAAATTTGTTCCTTAAAGGACTCAAACAACCTACTAGTACTGCTGATCCAGAGCTCTTACAGACAGAAGAACTACCGCCCTTGAAGATGTGTTCTCCGCAGTAGAGCGAATATTAAGTTCCACCTCAGGGTGCCTCTTGATTGGGTTCTTAGCACATGGTTTGCATCTCTTTAGAAAACTGAACAACTCCAAGAAACCTTTTTTGTAGCTTTCAAGGAAGATGCAGTATATGATTGGGTTGACGGCTGGGTAAAGATAACTAACGAGGTTTGCGCTAAAAGTCAGTTGCCTTGATTCACAGAGTTGTTTTCTTTGGGAAGACCATACAAACGCGCTAAGGAATACAAAGATATTGAGAGGCAAGATAGACACAAGAAAGAAAACAATCACAGTCAAAAGCATGTAGGTAACTCGTCTGTTACGCTTGGCTATTTTCGTTGCCGCTTCCGAGGAGAAATGAAAATTGGTTTTCTGTCTGAAGAGGGTGACGACAACGGCTGCGTAGAGACTGGTCAGGAGTAAGAACGGTATAACACTGAATGCAACAATGAAGATAGTTAAATCAATTTTAACCGCCTCTGCATGGTCAAATACCGGTTCCCAGCTGTAAATACAGTAAGAATGACGGTTCTTTGTGGATCAATTTTTGCGAGTAAAAACTCGCAGCTGAGTATAGCGCTCCAACCAACCAAGTCAAGACAATAACGATGACACACGTTGTCTTGTTACGAATGGGTGGTTGGCTCATTGGGAGAACAACGCTGAAAAACCGTTCAATTGCAACAATTTCTAAAGTCAAGACCGAGACTGCGTTCGATAAATATGTCAAAAAAAGCATCAGCTTGCAAGTTATTGCTCCAAGGATTCCGTCCAGCGGCCACAGTCTTGAAAAATAAATTTGTTTTATTTGGTATGCATGAGCGAATATCGGCAGCAATAAATCTGACGCAGCCATGTTTAGGGTAAAGCAATCGACGATTCGTAGTTTACGGTTTCTGTAGATAACAGCAACAACCAGAGAGTTTCCCACAAACGTAAGGATCATCAGCGCAGAGTAAGCTATGGTCTTGATGACTTTGACCAGGGTTGAGTCCAAGAACGGTTTGCAGTCTTGTAGTGGAGAAGGTGGAGAGGAGAAGTTTTTTGTTACGCTTGGCTAAAAAGAAAAGAAAAGATTGAAAAAAAAATTGGGAAGAAACCAATGGCACACTCTTGTTTATTGAATGTTGTTGTTAGTATCAGAGTAGATTGAAAAAGAAGTTCTGGAGCCAAACAGTCCATTCACTTTGGTTATTTTGGACTTCTTCGCAAATGATCAAGTGGGGTTTTGAATAATTGCTCAACTCCACAATGTTTGGTTGACAAATTGAGAACATTTCTGTAGTAGTAGATAAGTGATTTGTAAAAGAAGCTTGAGACTTTTAAAGGTATTTCTTCTCAAGTAATTTGATAACTGATAACATTTAGTTTAAAGTTTATCCAAGTGCGCCTTAAGAATAATGAGCACCATTATTGCCGTCTCTTTCCGTGAATTTATGAAGCTCTTATACATTAAACCTTTCTAATATAAAAAACAAAAGAAAATGAAACAAAAAGTCAGTAGAACTAAGAAAAAAGTGAGAGACAGATACATTTTCATTTGAGATTTTTAAAACGTTTGTAAAAAGGAATAAGTCTGAAAATGAAAAAGAAAAGCTTTTTATGTAACTAGTGACATTAGGCATATTCTTAGTTATAAGGCTCGCTCTCAGTACAAAAGAAAATGAATCAAAAAGTCAGTAGAAATAAGAAAAAATGAGAGACATATATATTTTTGTTTGAGATTTTTAAAACGTTTGTAAAAAGGAATAAGTCTGAAGATGAAAAAGAAAAGATTCTGTGTAACCAATGACATTAGGCATATTCTTACTTCTAAGGCTCACTCTCAGTATTATCTGCAAGGTTGAGACAAGTATTCTAATGTTAACAACCCGTTTACTTTGGTGAAGAAGTATCGATTTACTTGAAATTGGACCAACTCGTAATGGTTGCAACTCGTACTTTAAGGTAATTCCCCAGTTTTGCGTTGCACACCTTTACTGTGCATATTTGAAATTTTTAATTGTTTACACAGTTTTATCATAAATCGTTCTAGTGAGTGTTGAGCTGTCGAAGAGATATCAGAAAAATTCATGCAAAAACAGTCTTTTTAATAATTACATGGGGCTTTTGGTTTAACTCGTTCCAGTCTCTACACTTGCTGTACTGTTTTTCCTAGAATTTTTCCTAACCCCACAATTTTTTTTGTCAATCTATCAAATCTCAACAGGACTCTTTGAAGAGAGAAAATGGGGAAAATCTCAGTATTGCAAATTCGAAAATTATGAAAAACAAAGACGAGAGTACAGTGTTTCTTGAGGTACAGGATTTATAGCAAGAACAAAAGCGCTTGAAACTTCTTCCTTATAAGAAATGTTTTTGCTTAAAATCAAAAGAAAATTATTTTCCTCGTCCAGAGGAACTTTTAACGTTATCTGTCTTTACTTCCCTAATTAATGCTCCCCTATGTTATCTTGGTTGGCAACATGAGAAAACTATAGTTTTAATTTCAAGCTTACTATAAATGAAAAACAGCCCTGGAGGGAGTATTTGTGGCAATCATATATCAAAAGTTAACATGGGCTAACCCCTTTTATATTCCATTTTTGCAATTCACATATAATAATTAACAAATAGCGAAAGTTTAACAAAAGTCTCAGTGTATGTTCTATTTCAATGCAATGACCTTCAGGTAAACCTGCTCAATGGAAAAGAAAAGGGCCAACCTGTGTTGTCAACGCCATCATATATCTTGCTGGTTACAACCAATCAATGGACCGCACATGTAACCTGATGAGTTCAAGGGCAGATTTTAGACAATGGGCCGTCTCAAAAATGGAAACAGCACAAGGATTGAGAGACTTAACTATACATTTATACAAAAAAAAAACGACGATAAAAGAAACTGCCACACGTGACGCTATGACGGCGGAAAAGACATCAACCTGCAATTTCGAAAACAAGAATGAGGAAGGCTGGAAAGCCGAAGCGATAGCGCAACAGGAATAAGGCAGAATAAGACAACAAGGGTAAGTGAAAAGAAGAGAAAATAATCAAGACAATGAACCGATACTTTTTGGGTTCACGTGAATTAAGTCTAGTGTAGTTCTTTCTCTCGCTTACAGCGATTGTCCGCGAACTCTTTCAAACCCTCACTGCATGAGGGTAATCCACCTAAAGTCGTTTTTACCTCATCAAAACTTTCTCAGCGCACTGGATGTCCGTCAACAATTTATTGACGTCTTTAATGACTGGTGTCTTCTTTTCTGCAGCCAAGGACGCTGACGGCGTACCGCAGCTCAGTAGTTCTCTCTTGTATCTGGGACAATCGGGAGAAGTTCTGAAGTTATAAATCCTTTCACTTTGTTGTTTTGGGACATCTTTGTCAACTGATCAAGTAAGTGTGTAAGCGATTTATCGACACCATAATGTTTTGACAAAACATTACTTAACAGCACTCTGTGAGCCTCGATAAGTAATTTTCTATGTGGCTTAATCAAATCTGAGCGGATTTTCTTTCCATCTGACAAACATTTTTCGACAGCATATAATTATTTGAACGCTACCTCCATATAATGATTTTCATTTCTATCTGTTGCCACAAAACTATCGTTTTCTATTTAACTTTTCTATTTTCTTATATTAAGAAAAACAATAGGAAGAGGATGACACAAAACTTAAAAAGAGGTTAACAAAAAAATGACACGCAGTTAAACTCAATTGAAGTCTCAATGAAGCAATATTTCTTTTCTTTCGTTCTTTAGCCATAGTTAAGACCTCAAATAAGAATGGCATTAAGAACAGTTATGCATTTTAGTATGTCTAACACAGTTATGGTGGTCGTAAACAAATTAATCGTGGTTAGCATTTTTTCTTGTTAAAGTCCTTGTAAAGTGCGTAGCTGGGAAGATCTACCAGGGCAACGGGATACCTATATAGTAGCATGTTGCATTCATGGTTGTGTTTGAATTTACCTATTTCTGTTTTGATTCGAGGTAAAACAAATATTGGGTGTTGCTAAAAACTGAAAAAGCTAATTTCATCATTTGGCAAAATCAAAGAGTGTTTAACATTTTTTTAAGTGTTATTTCTATCATATAGTCAGTTAACACTTTTATAGCTCATAAAAAATGGACTGGAAAAATTCGGGTGCCAAAGGCAAACAAATACAAATATGTAAAACTTGTTGTATTTCCTAGAATAAGTGCACATTCGTGGTACTTGGTTTTACACCCAAATTATTTCAGTTCATTTCTTTTTTCTTATTGCCTTGTTTACAAGTCGATATCGTAAAACTGAAAAGATGGACTTGTGATTAACCTCTTGCTGTGTATCTCCTACTTTCAGTTCTCTCCTTGCCGTTAAGTGCTTTTTAAAAATTGCCGGTGTGTTAACATTTATTGGGTTGTAGATCGAAATCCCTAAGTAGACGTTCATCGTGCATGTTTAGTCTCAGCTATATTCAACAACTTTATATTTCAGAGACAGAACTCATGTTTTTGTTACCTAGTTTCATCTTTATGAAGTTAACATTACTTTAAGAACAAAGCTTTAAAAGTGTAAACGGACTATATGATAACAATTAAAACTGCCGCAACTTCAGTTTAAGGTTCACGCTAATCAACAATTGTCCAACAACGTCATTGCCTTATGATTGCATATAGTTTGATACAGTTCTACCTTTAAAAGTGTTGAGCACTTTCAAGCGTGATCCACTGACGCCACCGTACGTGTTACTTTCAAAACGAGCAGCTGGTAAATTAAATGAAAACCCTTTTCAAAGAATTTATTACATTTGCGTACGACTAAAGCTCTAGGAGATCACCTATCATGCTTTTCTGTAAACTTATTAAACAAACAGCAATTTAATAAAGATTTTGATAGATTTATGTGCCAAGATTACTAAGATAACAAATTGTAATAAAATAATCTGAAGTTATGAAATAAACTGAGCTGAACCCAAAAGAACTGAAAAATACAAACGAGGATCTAACAATTATTTATCTTCTTTATTTGTATTCCTTATTTAAAGTGCTTCTTTAGAGTTGCTGTATTTTATGTATATAGGCACAGCCGATTTTCGGAGACGCAATTCATACAATCTAAGAGAAAATTTTTTTTGTTTCATGCCCTTTCTAACAAAAAAGTTACAAATTACCATGTTTTGTTTCAGTGTAGCTGTAATGAAAAGTCTTCTGTTTTATATGCACAGAAAAAGGAAACATTTTTTAACCTAAATAATGTAAAACACAAAAACTAAAAAAAGAAGACATTATAGATGCACAAAAAATAGGCTTGTTTTTAAATATATTTTGCGAAAGGTTCTGCACGAAAACTGTGAATTGTTACAGTAAAGCAAGAGCAGATGGATGTGCTACAGTAGTACGGCATATAATGTGCGTGTATATGTAAATTTATGCTGTATTTAATATTTTCTATCTTAATTTTTTTTTTTTACTTTTCCCTGTGCAGTTCTCTTCAATTTTGAGAAAGCAAGAAAAAATGAAAAAATAATGGTTTGCTACAAAGGGGTTTGTGCTTTCTTAGTGTCTCTTCCAACGCAATACAAAATGCATTTCGCGGGCTTTTTCCAAGAGTGGTGCTTTCAAACAAAGTTTCTAAAAAACCAGAAAGTATTACAGAAATAAAAGTGCAACACTCTTTCTAATTTACTTTAGGTTTACTAAAGCCACCAAGATTTTGATTAAATGTGGTTAAAAACAGATACGAAGCTAGTGCCCAAAACCTATTTTACATTTCTTGCATTTCTTGACACACTGCAGGTTACTTCTCATTAACATTGCAAAAAAAAGGGTTTGTTGTGCAACTGAGTTGAAGAAAGAAAATTTTGTTTTCGGTTCTGAAGCTTGGTCAGAGAAGCTGAATAAAATACAAATTGCTAAGGTTCGCATTACAAAGAACAAAGTAAAGTTGAGAATTAAAGTGTTCACTTGATGTAAATAACCGACTCTTTGAATAACAGCTCGGCCACATATAGTGGTCAGAGATGGTGGTGGTATAACATAATCCTAAATCGATCCAAGGAGATCACCTCGGAGTAATAACAGCAAGTACAATCCGAAGTAGAAAATAATTCACAAAGATATTAATGCAAGTGATCATCTGTGTCGTGTAATTGAGTTTTCTTAGTTATGAAAGAAGAGAGCAGAGTTAACTAGACAACCAGTAATGCGCAGAAAGTGCGATAGGCCATGTAGATAAAACATGGTCTTTGATCTCATTTCTTTACAAAGTTATTGCTAGAATGTATGAAGCTTTCATTGAGATATTTTTGACGTATTCATGCGACTAATCATCCCATGGTAAAGTGACGGACTGCATGCATGGTATTTGTTGGGAGTCATTTGTTCAATAAGAAATCAAAAACTTTTCTCATTTTCAACGTGAAGCGTTTTTTTATCTGATACCGTGTAGTACGTAGTGTGTATTGAGGTCGCCCTTCCATTCATTCACAAATTTAGTCGCTTATCTTACTTCATGTTCGGCGCGCATTTTTCACGATAACATAAAGTTTCAGTTTCGATGTTCGCTGAAACCCAAACCAGTGAGCCTCACAACGTTTGAACCTTCAAAAACTCTTGTTGCTGAAAGGTTATTCTCTTTTTTCTCTTTACAAATACGGCCAACAGCATGAAGACAAAATCTCGAACCTTGTCCAACCAGTGCCTTGATTGCCACGCGAAAGTTTTTGTTGAGACAGATACAGATGAGAGGGTTCCACAAAGAAGAGGAGTACACTAATAGAAAAGATATCAGCGTCAAAGAATATTTGTTAACATCTTTCCAGTGACTGGCATCTAAATGGAAGTCTATGAAAGTGATGGCAGTAAAAGGAATCCAAGATATCGCGAAAGCAATCATTAACGCGACAGCCAGAAATGTAACTTTGCGGTTGGTTCGATCTCTGAGAGCTTGGCTTGCAGCGGAAGGGTTGCCTGGAATTGTACGATTTCGAAGCTTAATCAGGATAGCTGGATAAACAAAGATAATGGCTAATGTCGGTATTCCGATGATTAAACCGAACCAAAAATATCTAAAGTATATGTGCAAGGCTTGTTTCTGATAAAAACACTTTTTAGGTGACTGAATATATGGAACTAGTGATAGACCGATACAGAACAGCCATATTGTGATGATGATGACAGTTTTGTTTCTCAACAACGATCTCTTTGTAGGAAAGAAAACTGCCCAAAAACGATCCAGGGAGATTGCCACGAGGCTTAGTAAGGAAACGCTATTGGAGAGGCTCCACAATAACTGAAATGCCATACAAAGGAGAAAGTTGAGTTCTTCTGCAACAGTGCCAAATCTAAAGTTTCGAATGAAAATGGCGCTTAAGATTGAAACAGCAATGTTTGAGAGTACATCTGACACGGCCATGTGGGCTACAAACAGGTTGATTGTAGTTCTCATTTTCTTGTTGAAGTCCTTCCAAACCACGGCTATGATCAAACAGTTGCTGATGATGGAGGCTTGGCAGATCAACCCAGCTAAAACAAATATTATAGCAATTTCGCCATAAGAACTCAAGAAATCAGGAGGTCCGCCTGTTTCATTCATGGACATGCTTAGATTTGCCCTTTTTCTGTTTGGTTTCAAGGCAAAGAAAGAGTCTATTTTGTATTGACGTGAGCAGTTTGCTTGTTTTATATAAAAAAACTATATTTTTCTTATACAGCAACTGATTTTGCTTTGACATCCGGATCTCATCCATTAATTATTACTGTCCTTTGCTTGTTTTGCTTTCCGTGTGACATGGATGAGAGACAGATATCACAAAACTATAAAAGTTAAATTTGAATAGTAACCTTTGCGGCGTTATGCTGCCGCATTTGCTGAAGGGATTTATTTTAGAAAATATCTACCAATTCAAAATTCGTAAGACCATTGCTCCATAAATATAATGAATGCTCCTTAATTGTACACTTTGAAATATATTTTTTATTACTTTTGTTGAAGAACTCGTGTTTACGTCTTGATTTTATCTTGTGGCCATAACAATAGCTCGCTGTTGTTAATGTCCTATTGACTGACAGAATAAGTAGTTAAACAGTAGCTTTCTTCTATTTGAAATGTCTTTCTTTTAGTTTTTCAAACATGACTAGACCTTTATTAAAAATCTCTTTTGGTTTCTTAAACAAACAGCTATCCATTGAAACTTAAATTTATTATCTTATGCTGAACTAAATTTTAGATTGTGAAAGGTGGCTGAAGAGGTTCAATAATTGAAAATTTAGTACAATTTGTAGCTTCTGTTGAGGATTTGACACTAGAAAATTGGAAAGAATACGGTTTTTGCTGATCTACAAATCAAAACGTATACAGTACCCAACTAGCCCCTTCAACGAAAAAAAAATGATTAATTAATATCAATTTGAATAAATTCGAACCCATGAACTATGAAACAGTTCTAACTCTCTCATACCAATTGGGCAGCGGGGTCTGCTTGGAATTTAAGTACTATTGCAGCACACCGAAAGGTTTTGTTCAAGAAGTACAGATTATAAGGTTTCAATTGACAAAAAAGTGAGAAAAGTTTAATTACATTGGCGGCCTTGAAGATTAATCTGAATAGCTTGATAAACAACAAATCTAAGTGATGCTTAGAACAAAACAAAGTTGGGGAAAAACAAATTAATCAGTTAGAGAAAATTTTTTTGAAGAGATAAATTGATAAATCAAAACTAAATAAGAAGAGCCATATTTTAGCGTCGTTGAAATTGCTTCAAAAACATTTTCTCTTAGTAGGGAGAGAAAAATTCCTTGATAGATCCAAGGACATCGCTACAAGACGATAACTATTTGAAAATATAGTAAGATACAAAAAAAAGGCTTTTCTTTCATGTTCATTTACATTTCACAAAAGGAATTCTAACATCGTTCCAGGTTTTGTTTGGATTCCACAAAGAAGAAGTATGTACCAAAACAAGAGATAGGAGTGTTAAGAAACTCTCTTTAACAAACGTTCCGGTTTTAGTAAGAACGATGAGGTCTTTTAAAGTTATCGCAACGAAGGGAAACCAGGAGATTAAAAAAGAACTGATTAAGGCTGCAGCAAAAATCGTGACTCTTTTATTGGTTCGGTCTCTGAGTGCTTGATTTGCTGGAGAGGGATTGCCAGGAATTTTATGATTTCGTAGCTTGATTATAATAGCTGGATAAACAACAATAAGAGCTAATGTTGGTGTTCCAAGGAACAAACTGATCCATGAATACCCAAAATAAATGTAAAGATTTCTGTTCTGATAAAAACATTTCTGTGGTGACTGGATAACCGGAACAAGTGACAGACCGATACAAAACAGCCACATCGTGGTGATGATGGCAGACTTGTTTCTCAACAATGATTTCTTGGTAGGGAGAAGAAAACCGCCCAAAATCGATCCAGGGAGATTGCTGCAAGACTGTACAAGGAAACGCTGCTAGAAAGACACCATATTGTAATGAATACATTACAAAGGATGACGTCTAGTTCTTCTGTCACTTTGAAGTAAAGTTTTAGAACAAAAACAGCACATAGAAATAAAGCAGCTGTGTTTATGAGTATGTCTGACACAGCCATGTTGGCTAGAAACAAGTTGATTGTAGTTCTCATTTTCTTGTTAAGGTCTTTGTATACCGCGGCTACGATGAAACAGTTGCCGATTATAGAAGCTGGGGATACCAACCCTGATATAATTGATATCGCAGCAATTTTTCCGTCAGAGCTCAAGAGGTCAAAAGCTCCGCCCGTTCTGTTTTTGGTCATTTTGAATTTTCCTTCTTTGTCATTGGTTTTAATGCAAACTTTAGGAATCGGATGAATAAGATGACTATTTTCCACCAAGTTCTTGGTGACAGGATCGAAGAGTGACCAATGCAATTGCAATACAACTATAGAGTAACTAATTTTGCATAATTCATATTTGCCTGTCTTTTGCATCTCATTGCAGTCCTTTGTTAAATTCGTCGTCCTTTACTCGGACAAGAAATTGAAGAGGTGGGTTGACAGACAACCGTTGCTGCCTTAGTTGCCGTATCTTCTTGTCACAGTGCTAGTTGCATGAGGCAAATACTTGCCAAGTTTCAATATTTAGAGTATCATTACTCGACACCCAAGTTGGCGTTTGTAGTGATGCTTTAAATTTTATTGAGCAAAAGAGAAATCTAGGTTTTATTAGAAATGATACCGACTTCGCTTTTATTATTTTTTTTTTCTGGCAGAATTATTTATAGCATTTTGTTACTTTTTTGAAATTAATTTCTAAACTTGTTTATAGTTGTTGGTTGTTAATAAGATGTGAACAATCTTTCAAGCTAAAGCCTTTCTTGGTTTGCCTTGAATTTCATAGGAAAATAGCAAAATAATAAAACTTTTCACGTTTTGGTATATTTACTTTTGTTATTGTTGTTTTCACGTCCACATTGACTGAGAAAATATAGTTTATTGGATAAAACCACGATCCAGAATTATTAAATTTTTGTAATTATTTACATATGCATAAACCTTCCTCAGAAAACCTTTCTTGTTTTTTTCTTAAATTTCAATTGGTAAATAAACAGCAAGAAGATGAAGCCAAAAAACTAATAAAAAGATAACAACGGATGAAAAAATTGATCAGCGGCGGATGATTGAGACAGAAGAACAAAAGCTACAAAGAATACCGTTATCATACAATTTCGATTAATAAATATAATAAAACGCTGCTTGGAAGATTGTGACCTTTATTTACATAGCATCAAAGGGCAGTTGTACCAAACAATAAATTTTCTTAAAATAGGTTGCTATGAATTCATAAACTCAGCAAACTCATCATTGAGCTTACTTTGGTAAACGATGTGACGTTATTTGAGTGCAGTACTGCGATAATCAGTTGGTCAATATTGGGAAGAATTGACTGTAAAATCTATTTAAAAAGTCTTTTCAAAGGGTAAGACAAAATAGCTTTTGACTAGCATAAAAATATTTCTAGTTAAATTTGATGATCTTTCTAGAAAGATTTTAATACGGAGCCGGCATTATTCGTTTCCACAACTATTTTTCGTAGCGCAGTGCATGTTAACTATGAACAAAAACAACGCCACCAATTGATAAATAATAGTAATGGTTATAATAATAATAATAATAATAATAATAATAATAATAATAATAATAATAATAATAATAATAATAATAATAATAA
>JAOBAT010100190.1:0-39202 GCA_026413305.1 Hydrozoanthus tunicans
TAACCTCTAAGAGTGCCAAAAGATGAGTTTGTAAATTCTCCCAACTTAAGTCCATAGTATTCCTATGAGAAGTTTGGAAGAATTTCCCTAATTGATTGGTTAACGTCACCGCTTGACAAAACCTTAATTCAAGCAAAGTGAGACAGATCGCAGTGTCATGTACACAATTGTTAAAGATTGTGTCTACCGAGCAAAAAGTAGCTGGGACTTTCTTTTACGAGAACATTTTTATTCCTCCTGGCCTTACCCATGACGAAAAAAACCTTAAGGTTACTATCTTTAGCGGCTACTAATGTTAGCGATTTTGAAAAGTCCGCGATTATTAAGTACTCGCTAAAGTTAAGGTTTTACCTCCCTTGTAGTTTCATATGAAAAAGTGTTCGATAGAAATCCTCAAAATCGCTAAGATTAGTGGCCGCTGATAATGGTAACATTAAGGTATTTAAAGTATTACAGCTCAAAATGAGAAAAAAATTGGCCCGGCTGATTTGTTTCTAAGAATTTAGTTGTAGGGACCGATTTAAAACTCTTGGAGCCCACACTTCAGGATGATAACTTGAGGTGTTTGGATTATTTTAAGCTTAAACAGTACTAATAATACTAATATTACTATAATTTTTATTATTATTTGCATCATCATCACCATCACCATCACCATCATCATTATCATCACCATCATCATCATCATCACCATTACCATCACCATCATCATCATCATCACCATCATCATCACCATCATCACCATCACCATCATCACCATCATCATCACCATCACCATCATCATCATCATCACCATCATCATCATCATCACCACCATCATCACCATCATCATCATCACCATCACCATCATCATCATCACCATCACCATCATCATCATTATCACCATCATCACCATCATCATCATCACCATCATCATCATCATCACCATCATCATCATCATCACCATCATCACCATCATCACCATCATCACCATCATCATCATCATCACCATCATCACCATCATCATCATCATCACCATCACCATCATCATCATCACCATCATCACCATCATCACCATCATCATCATCATCACCATCACCATCATCATCATCACCATCATCATCATCATCATCATTATTATTATTATTTTTACTATAATAAAACTAATAAAATTGATAATAAAAACAATAATAATTATAGTTAGTATTTCAAAAATCATTTAACTTAAAAATACACGGTGCAATAATATTTGAAAGCAAGCTTTCGACTCCTTAGCGGAGCCTTGTTCACGCTAAGTGAGAATTCTTGAGATGTTGGCGGTCACGAGCTTTACAAACACGTGACCGCAGTATATTGTCCCAAATGTGGGGGAGCAAGTATCTGCCTGTGTCCTTGTTCAAATCAGGCCTGTGAACACGGATGTAAATTGCCTCCTTGATTACCCGTTCCAATATTACTGTACCGTGTATTTTAAAGTTAAATGACGTTTGAAATGTGTCCAAACCAGCACAGCAAAACATTCACAAAAACAATAGTTAGTATTAATATTATTTTCATATTATTTCTACCTTCACCATCATCATCATCATCATCATCATTGGACAAACTGTTCTTAAGAATTCAAATTAATCTATGTCTGTGAGAAATAAAAATTTTCTGTGTTTCAAGTAAATCTGAAACGACAGTCTGTCAAGAAATCTGGTAATCTATCAACATTATCCTAGCCGAGCCGCGTGTAGTTTATGTAACTGCTTTAAGAGCTACGCTGTAGATAAGAAATCTGGAGTTTCATTCGATTCTATGTGTTCTCCTGACTAAAATGTTTCCAGCTTGTTGTTTGATCTCACCAAGTGGAAGAATTGCGTCTCTTCTGTCCTGCTCGTAGCGTTGTCGCACTTCGTCCTGGCGATGCTCTTTTCCAGTACATGTTCTTAAATCACAAAAAGTGCATAAGATATTCTAAATACACCTTTTGCTGTTCGTTTACGCAAAATCAACATTCATTTTACGCCAACAGTTGAAACTATACGGCGAATAAACGTTCAATAGAACTTCCATGAACTTCAATAAAGCGAACGAACTTTCAATAGCGCTATTTGCATTTTACCAACATTCAATAGCATCAACGGACGAACAGCTGCACCTTTGGCCAGTCAAAGGTAACAAGTACGATCATTCTTTCGCGAGATTGAAAGCAATTTTCATTTTTTGCATCATTGAGATGTCGCTAAGTGTCAAAACATGTTTGAAAAACTAAAAAAGGTGTGTCTCCTTAAAATTATAGGGGAAAAAAAATTTTTTTAAGAAACCTTACTTCAGAGACTCTAACTGGTTCACGTAGCCATCCAATAAAATATCAGCAAGATCGACAATCTGTTGGAATAATGTCGACCGCACCTGGAAAAAATATATGTCATGTCTTAAACACGAGGTTCCAGTATAAAAGGGCTGAGCCCAGGGGTTTCACACGTTCAATTGCCAATCATCCGCCGTCGAGTTTGCTCATTCGCGCTTGTTGGATATGAGATGATTTATAGCCAACTCGGCGCTACGCGCCTCGTCGGCTATTTACCATCTCATATCCAATGCGCGCTCTTGGAATAATTGTTAAATATTCTAAATATTAATGATTTGCAGGGGTTTTCAAGATGTGTTAAAACACTGGAGATAATTTGTAATTTATAGCTCACATGGTTTGATGTTGAACAATAAGTAAAGGTAACTGCATGGGCATGAGTAAAACTTAATTTCACGAAGTGTTTTCATTTCTTCCAACATTAGCGATTCGGGAAATTTGAAAAAATACGAAAACACAAGTGAAGTTAATCCTAAACTATGATTATGTTATCGAGGGCAAAAACCTTTTGCGGTCCACTTTTTTCGAGTTTGAAAACCGGGAACGGTTTAAAAACGTTTCTAAACCGTTCTTACGATTTTTTAAAATTTTCGGAAAATCTTCGGAGGAATTCGTATATGTTCGGAAATCTTTGGAAAACGGCTAGAAAACGTTTCTAAGACATTTTTAAGTTATTTTAAACATTTTCGGAAATTCTTCGGAAAATGTCATAAGTATACCAGTACCCAATCAGCGCCGAGTTATATGCGCAAGTTGATTTCCAATCAAATCGAAGTAATTTTGCTCTCTATGTTATAAGAATAAAAATAACAACTCACCTTTTCATCATCTAACTCTGGCAATCCTCTCTCGGCTGTGAATTTAATCTATAAAAAAGGACAATCTCTTATAGGTAGATGTTTACTTTAAGTAATTTGCAGCCACGTAAAGTTGGCACTAAGGCTACAGGAGTAGCAGAAACCTATTATTGATATTGTATGGCCGCGGGAGGATACAAATTTTAATTTTACGATTGAGTGCAGCGATAAAAAAGTTGTTTATATGTTAATTTAATATTTTTTTACATCTATTAGCTCCAGTTCGCACCTGATTCTATTCATATTAAACTACTTTAAGGCTGTAAAATACCATTGTACATCGAGTAACTTAGCAGGAATTCATTCCTGGCAAAAATAAACAGTACCTGTTCTGAGATAATATTACGAATACCGTTGGGTCCAGCAGTGGCTGAAATATAAAGGTAAAGAAAGATTTACTGAGGTTGAATAAACATCTATTCAAACAATATACATGGAGTTCAAAATCTGGTCATTTTCACCGATCGTACATAGTTGAAATAATAATCTCAAACTTTGGGTATTGGCAAGTTATACCTAGCGCTTACCTTTAAATGTATCTTGACAAGAAGCATTAAAGAAATATTAACCCCGCTTGCTTGCTCTGTTCAGTGATAGAAACACGAGTGAACGTTTCAGTTCACGAAAGAAGTGCTTAAAAAGATAAATGTACCGCAAACGAAATGTTCTTGCACTTCCTGCGTGAACTAAAAAAGTCAAGTGTTTCTATCAATGAACGGAACAAGCAAGCAAGTTTGATATATTTTTAATAAAATACAGTAAGCCACACAAACAGACGATAAATCCTCTATGCAGATTCATTCTACTCAGATTTAGAGTGCATCACCAAAGCCAATCAGAACACGCGTTATATCTCCCTAGTATATCGAGCTACTGCTAAGTGTCAACAATAACACTGAAAAGTAATAAAGTCATCGAGATTAGCTCCCGCTGTGATTGGTTCATTCCCAAACAACTCGTACTGCGATTGGCTGACGCGTCTTTCCTATTGTTACACTACATTGCATTGCAATCGAGAATTTGCTATATCACCAGGTTAATTTATGTAAACGCATCGGCTATAATCTGCCGCCTCATCAGCTTCTTGGTCTTCCGCTCGGCTGTCCGTCGGCAATTATCATAATTTATGTTAATGTATGTATCCAACCTACTTACCTGTCCACAGTACCAGCTCTGTCTGAATGTCTGCCGACTGGACACCCGGCAATTATCATAATTTATGTATCCAACCTACTTACCGGTCCACAGTACCAGCTCTGCCTGAGTGTCTGCCGACTAGACACCCGACAATTATCATAATTTACGTTAATTTATGTATCCAACCTACTTACCTGTCCACAGTACCAGCTCTGTCTGAGTGTCTGCCGACTGGACACCCAGCAATTATTATAATTTATGTTAACATATGTATCCGACCTACTTACCTGTCCACAGTTTCAGCTCTGTCTGAATGTCTGCAGACTGGACACCCGGCATTTATCATAATTTATGTTAATGTATGTATCCAACTTAATTACCTGTCCACAGTACCAGCTCTGAGTGTCTGCAGACTGGATACCCGGCATTTATCATACTTTATGTAAATGTATGTATCCAACTTAATTACCTGTCCACAGTATCAGCTCTGTCTGAGTGTCTGCCGACTTGATACCCGGCAATTATCATAATTTATGTAAATATATGTATCCAACTTAATTACCTGTCCACAGTATCAGCTCTGTCTGAGTGTCTGCCGACTGGATACCCGGCAATTATCATAATTTATGTTAATGTATGTATCCAACCTACTTACCTGTCCACAGTATCAGCTCTGTCTGAATGTCTGCCGACTGGACACCCGGCTCGTACAGCTGCACACTGGCCTGACGGTAGTGCCAGGCCTCTTGGAGTACCTCCTACACATAATATAGAAACAATTAAGTTATGTAATTACTGAAATGTACATAAGATAGAACGTGAAAATTACATAACATTTTAATTCACAGTCATTTTACAATTGTAATTACAAGACTAGAATTCATTGCGATTGCCTGAGATTTTTTAACTTTTTTTGTAATTTGTGTATTTTTGAATGCTTAGAGGCTAAAGTAACTGGGTGTTTTCGCAACTGAATACCAAAATAATGGCGACACAGTTACTATTTCAAAAAAGTTGAAACGCAAGGGTTAGGAGACCGAGTGAAAAAGCCAAAATGTTTTTGATAACACCTTATCAAATCAAGTTTGAGGCGACAACGTACCTGTATGATACTACTAACAGCAACAACGACTTCTACTTTAGTACCAAACGGCTTCTGACTGGTAAATATCTCATCTTCATACGTTAACAGGCACTTAAACACACTAGAAATCTGAGACACCTGCGTTAAAGGAACGACTGTGGATAAGTCTTAGAGAACATAAAAGCCCGTTTTTTAGCTTGGGAGCCTTCACCTTCATGTCACGATGGAGACTATACCAAAAACGAAACGTCTAATGAATGTGGAATGGACGTTTGCACCACAGCGAAAGAGCATCAAAAAATTTTTCAAAAATCTACTTGTTGCAATAAATTTAACTAAACAAACGTGTATTGGTAAATGAACAATCAATAACTAATTCATTTTTCACACGAACATGAATTAAAAATGAAACAAATTATAAAATTATTTTGTACTAGCTGAATAAGCAGATAAATTTGCTCAACTTTCCTCTGATTTTGCTCATTATCTGCTCATCCGATTCGTGATAGTTTGTTCACATTTTGCGCAAGTTTCGTACCATTTGAATAAAATTTGTATAAGTTAATGTTTTCATATTTTCATATAAAAGTTTAAATATCAAAATTAAATTAAATTAAAATTATTAAAGTTTAAACATACAGTAAATATTTTCTTTGTGCGAGCGAGCTTTGAAATACGTAAAATCCCCTGTTTATCTAAGGGATACTCTTCTTGTTGTTCTATTCCCACGGATCTTAACACAAATCTCCCTCTGCTTTCACAATGCTGCTACTACTAAGAGTCACGCACTAACCTCTCTAAAGAACAAATCTTGCTCTGTCAGATCCTTCATTGGTGCACCGAGTCCTCGTTCATTAATCGCCAAGTGAACTGCCGCATCCAGTACCTCAGGATGTCTTCAACAGCAAAGCAACAACACCTGGCATTAGTATTATCAAGTGATAACTTATAACTAGTGCCAATGGCATCTAGGCTAGTTAGTTGTTTGAAATCTACTATATTGGAAAGCTGATCATTTTCATAGTTCCAACTGTCTCACACTCTCCGTGTTGCGTAGTGTAAGGCACGGGTAAAGTGTAGCATTTACACAGCGCCTTATCCACAGGAATGGTCAAAGGCGCTCCAACAATGGCTTCAAAGCGGTCCATGTATGCTGGTACCCACCCCGGAAAGATGGAAAGCTGAGCGGACTTCAGTGGGAAATAAGATCAGCCCTTGACCAGGTCGGGGATCGAACCCCCTCAGGATTGGGAGGCAAAGATCTTATAATACCACTGCACCAACCCCTCGACTTCACGCACACGACTCTTCGAGCATGAAACACCTAACCGTCACAGGTTATCCCCCGGCAGGGGTAGACTAAATTTGATAAGTATGGTGCTCAAAGTAAGCAACAAAGTCTTACCAGAGTTGGGACTAAAGCATCTTCTGTTACAAGTCCCATACACTAACCAAGCTCTTTTCTGCAGCTTTGGATTATCATAGATTTTTCATGAGCCATTAAAACGATGATTTATGGGAACAAGAATTTTCTTTCCAACCATTTCTATACAAGATTGGGACACAAAGGCCGACTTCATGAAATCTGAATTTTACTTAATATTTGTTGATCTTCTATGTTTATCTAATTCAATAAAAGTCTGGACACTAAACATTACAAAATGCTTTGGTAAACAAAAATGCTTCTCTAAGAATTCTAAATAACTCATAGGATGTTCTTAACATTCCAAATGCTTACTTGTTGTACATTCTACAAAGCGCAATTGTAGCAGTGAGCTTCTCGGCGTGTTCACAGACAAGATAGCACGTGGGGAATGGCTGATCCCTCACTGTAACCAACCGCATCTACAAATCAAGCAATCTCAACGTCTACCAAAAAAAAAACTCATATTTCGAACGCAATTACACAACAACAAAGCACCAACATCAAGCTATTTAGATGTACGGCACATTCACGTCATACCAAAAGAGAGCGAAAATTTCTATATCTAAAAAGCTTATGACATGAATTTTTTTTGTTACGTCAGCGAGTAGAGCTTGCTAAATAAGGAATAGCGGTGAAAACATTTTGTCAAATCTTTTATGGTTTTCGAGATGTTAGCATTTAATGTTTTCAACTGACAAGGTCAATTGTTTTCCAAGCAAATTTTCGAATTTTTTTAAATCTGCTGCCAATCCATAACCTTTTGATGAACTTAAGCTAAACTTCGGCTGATGATATATCTAAAGGTAATAAAGCAATACTGATCGAGCATTTTCCATCGCAAGGCCAAAACTTTGGAGACAGCTTCCAGTTGCTATTAAAAACAGTTCTAGCCTTGAAGTCTTCAAATCCAGACTGAAAACATTTTATTTTAAGAAATTTTACTAAATTTTTTCCATTTCAATCTTTAATTTTTAAATTTTGTAAACAGTGTCTTTGAATTTTTTAGATATGGGCACTATAAAAACTTTATTATTATCATTATTATTATTATTATTATTATTATTATTATTATTATTATTATTAATTTTCGTCCAAAGATTAAAGGTTGGAAGCAGATTTCAAAAACATTGAAAACTTGACTGTCTAATAACTGACGTCATCAGTTGAAAACAATAAAGTTTATATCTCAAGAACCATAACAGATTCTAAAGAAAACAATTTTAAACGCTGTTCCTCTTTTAGAAAAGTCTATCCACTGGTATAAAGTTATTTAGTGTCATAGACTAATTACTATTCCAAGAGCGCACGTTGGATATAAGATGATAAAAGAAAAAGAGGCGCATTGTGCCAAGTTGGATATAAATCATCTTGTATCAAACGAGTGAAAATGGAAATTTTGTTTTAAACTCTTGAGTTTTCCAAACCCAGGGTTCGTACACCTTCAAATTTCAAAAATCTAGGGTTTTCTAGGGCTGTTTTTTTCGTTTTTCCAGGGCTTTTCTAGGGTTCTCTAAACCCAGATAGGAAATAAAAATGTTCACAATCACCTATTTAAACAACGATTTAGTAGTTAATGTCGTGAAATTTCGTATTCATTGAACTTAATGTAACGACATACAAAATTAAGTCTAAAATCATAGCTTCTACTTGAAACGAAAAAAATGGATCATTTAGCGAATTTAGTTTTTTCAATGAAACTCTATGAAATTTTCCTGGGGATTAATAAAAAAATTCAAGGGCTTTCCCAGTGGCAGGCTTACAAGCACACCCAGGTGAAAAAGTAGGAGAAAAGTAGGACCAAAATTATTTTAAAAGTAGGACAAAAAGAGATTTAGAGGCAAAAAGTAGGAGAAAAGTAGGACAACTGAGAGCTTAGAAGAAGGACTAAGAATGCAGCCTTTGGCACAGATCTTTGAAGAAGTACTGGTGAACTGCTTCTAGTCTGCCTGTGACTAGTTTCACTGCTGGTATGAGTGTGAGCCATCTGGACTGGACATGCCACTGAGATGAACATTTGTTTGCAAAAAATCTTCCTTGGGACATGTAGTCCAGGCTTTAACTCTGAAAACCTACAAGGCTTACTCCCTATTCCTACATGATACAACCTTGCATAATTTGTTGAAATTGCAGCATATAAAAAGTAGGAAATAGTAGGAATTTCAAGACAAAAGTAGGAATACTGGGAGAAGGGTAAAAAAAAGTAGGAAATAGTAGGAAAAGTAGGATCACTTGAAAGCCTGCAGTGGTTTCCGGGAATTTCCAGGGCTTCAAAAACTTTCCAGGATTTCCCAGGATTTCCTGGGCCAGCACGAACCCTGCAAACCTATCTATACTTAAAAATGACAGCTGAAACTTATTCAGAACTCTACACCGTCAGTTTCCATATAATATGGTTATATTCGGTATACCAGCTAATAACCAACATTTAGTAAACCAACCAGAACGCTAGAATCGCAATACTCGAATTTGAATATTTCTATATGTGCTAAGATACATTTGGTTATTTCTAACCTTGTCCCAGATACCAACGCATTTGAGGAAATCAACCAGGAAGTTATGAGCCTTCAGTTTGTCTTCCAGTTGATGAAGAATGATGAGCGAAGCAGAGCTTGCCATTCCACCTAGATTTAAGTTAAGGAGAATAGGCCTTTAATTTATCTGGAGACTTTACGAAAACTGAAAAGTTACTTAATATCCAAGCATAAAACCCTACTAAGACAACGTTGGTACATTAACAGGAACTTCAACCATATCGTACCATCTGTTTCCCATTTGAAAGTGTATTGTGTACAGGGTTCGTCCGCTTTTTTCAAAGCAAAATTTAAGGACTTTTTTAGGACTTATTAAGGTAAGATTATTGGTCTTCCTAGGACCTAAGCCAGGGGACATCAACCACCAGAACTTACCTAAAACACGACTTTTTACGATATTGATTTTCCTTGACAGAGTTATATAGTTAAAGGCACGTTTTAGTTGTTGTTATTCACGGACCTGACACTATGTCTATAGAACTGCAAAGGTTTGATTTGGCATTACGTAAGCAGAACTATTACTGTGCACTTTTTATGACTACAAAACAGTGTAGTCTTCATTCAAACTCAACAAACTGTATGATACATGCTTCTCGAAGCATCACATGATACCAACTTCAGTGAAAAAGCAAAAATTTAAGGACTTTTTAAGGACCATGACTGATTTTTGTAAAATTTAAGGACTTTTGAGGCCTCATAATTTTTGAAAGCGAAAATTAAGTTCTTTTAAGGTTTTTGAGGACCCGGACGAACCCTGTGTGTAATTTAAAGTTAACAAAGTGTTGTTGTTGTTGATAATCTGTGAATGTGTTTTGGCTCAGTCAGTAAGAACTGTGAATGCCAAGCGTGAGTGCTCGGGTTCAATGCCTGGCCTCGCTGAGGGTTGAGCATTTGTGGGGCCTTCTTTGCCACACCGTCGGTGGACAGGGGAGTTAAGCTGTAGGTCTAACTAGTCTTTCACCTTCTTGTGTGGGACTTAAAAAGCTCTCGCATTGATTGATAAGAGCAGAGTTTCTGCCTGGTACTGTGGTCTTTCCCTCAATATACTCTGTCACCTTTTTAACGAGAACTTATGTGTTCCTTGCACTGATGTTACATAAACTGATTGAATGAATCCTTTCTAAGCACATCCTCTTTAAGACCGTAGTTGTGTCATCCCAGTTGAAATAACAGGGTTCGTACACCTTCAGAATTTAAAAAATCCAAGGTTTTCCAGGGCTATATTTTCATTTTACCACGGCTTTTCCAGAACTTTTTAAACCCAGAATGAAAGTACTAACGTTCAAAATCACCTGTTTAAACAACGCTTTAGTAATTAATGTCATGATAATTTGTATTTATTGGACTTAACAAAACAACAACATGCAAAAATTAAGTTTTAAATCTTAGTTGTTATTTAAAACGAAAAACAATGCATCATTTGGGAACTCTAGTTTTTTTCAAGAAGATTCTATGAAATTTTCCAGGGCTTAATGAAAAATTTCCAGGGCATTTTCCAGAAGTTTCCTGGATTTCCAGGGCCCGTACAAACCCTGAAATCACTTGGGAATTATAACTTGTACCTGGCACTAAGGTTCTTCTCTTAAACTCAAAGCTTAAGTTCATGGTGTAAAAAATGTTGATCATTTTAACAGAACAACTCCATGCTTCAAAACAGAATATAACTAACACTCGACACTAATAGTGTTCAAACTTAAGGACATTTCAACAATTGTGTAACTTCTTTGAAAAAAAAAACTTTTGAGATTTCAAACTTGAAAAACCAGTTTTAAAAGCGTGATGTATCATGGTTTTAACGGACATAGAAAAACCCTGGAATATACTCGCTTATAAATTCGCCAAGAGACTGAGTAATTCTGTATAAAATTAATGTCAAGAAGAAGTTTTTCGTCTTAATTTACGGCACAGTTTTCTTGTGCTGGTGATGACAACCTGCCTTTGTTTTGTTTTATTTTTTACTCTAGGAGTCACGAGAGAAAAGGCAATAGAACTTGATATCCCCTTCCAAGTCTGCCAAAGGCCTAACCGTTTGCAGACGTTAGAGCAAAGGCAGCACCTTATCTCCTCAGTTGTTTCAGGACCCTGAGTGAGGGTCCCGCTGGGAATCAAACCCGGTTCTCCAGGACAGTAGACTGGCAACTTACCAACAGGGCTAACCAGGCATTGTCAGATAGGTTATGCAAAAAAACAACTGCTTATATTCCCAGAAACCATACTCACCGGCAGGTATGGACTCCGCCCACCGGGGGTCTGATGCTGGGTAGTCGTCAATGAGTTCCCGACTCAGCGTGGTAACAGCTGTGTCAACATCAATATCCCCAGGGACCTTCTCAACCGGGAACAACCTGTCACACAACTGTTGCGCATCATCCTAATGACCAACAGAGGACAACTTAATTTAATAATGCAAACTTACAATTAAGTAGAGCTAGAGAGTACTGAAATTTAAGAAAACAACAAATAAGAGACTTCTAAAAATTTTCAAACTGACAGTAACGAACAAAAGAAAACAACAAGGAGCGTAATCAAGTGTAACTTGAAATAAACCTTATGAACTCACAGGAGAGCTGAGAAAAAAAAACACCAAAAAATAAAATGAATCGTCAAAACTTAACTAGTTCCAACTCGGGTATAAGAAACTGAATACCCTTAAGATAGCAAGGTTTCTATAACATTAATGGGAAATGGAGCTACTTATTAGGTTCCGGAAGGGATTTTGTGAAAAAATGGCGTGTTCCGCAATTAGAACACTCTAAGACGAAGCTACAAGGGACTAAGATTAATTTGACTTGCCCAGTTAGGGTCAGTCTTTTTTCTCTTTAAAATTCTTTTAAATTAGAACTTAGTTATATCTGTTAGTTTAACTTCCAATCTCTTGAAAGGGGGGCTGTGTATACAGAATCATAAACAAAGAAACACTATGTTTATGTGATCATATTCAGAAAGTTTACACTCTGACATGCAATTATTTACCGGTTTCTCTTACAATAGGTTATTTGCAAGGGTCACGTGACCACCCCTAGCAAGCAGCAACAACGAAATGGTATCCCGAAATTGAAAGAGCAGATTGAAATTAGTAAAAAGACAAATTTTCAGCTTCTGACTTTAAGTATGTGAGATATGGCGAAAATTGGAATTTTCTTCAAATTTGACTGAAGGGCAAGCCTTGCTTGCTTGCAAGCCAATGCCAATTTCACATACATTTTAATTTTGTACTTGCTGTTATTTTTGAAGCACTTAACGTTGACATCTAACTAATGTTGACCTGCTCTTCCCGCTTCTGAACATCATTTTGTCAAAACTAATTAGTTTAAGGTAGGTGTGGTGACGTGACTGCTTACTACAAAGGGCCTATTGCCTTTGGTTTTATAACGGCGAAAAAGCTTGACCTCTCTGAATCGTTTTTTCGTGAATTTCCACATACGAGGTAGTCACGAAACGAGACGCTTTTTCAAAACAGTAAAAAGGTTCTTGATTTTCACTGTTTCAGGAGCCAATCAGAAAGCGCGCAAAGGGCTCTTAAACCAAGTAACGAAACAAAATAAAAATAAACTAACACTAAATAACATCAAATTTAATTATTTTCCAATTTTCACTTTTGAAATAATTACTTACAATGTGACCCTGGCAAAATTGCAGAAAGGCGGTTCGGAACTGTCCCATTTTGTCATTAGCTTCTTCCACACCTTTGCCATCCTTCATGGAACTCTCTGCAAGGTCCATTCTTCTGAAAGACTAAAACAGAAAACATACACATGTTTAAATCTTAAATCTTAAAAACATACAAAAAGACCAAAGTTAAAATTCATACCGTAAAATCTCATGTTAAAGCTATGAGGTAGTAGAATGGTTTTCCTAAACTTATTCATGGAATAAAGGCTTTAACATACAAAGTATACTAACGTTTATATTGATATTCATATTAAGTTGAGGTTAGAAAACCTTAAATCCCAATGTTACATCCATATTTTCACTAAATCCATTCATATATTTCCACTGAGTCTTCCTTTAACAACTTCTGACTTCCAATACGGAACTGAAAGTGGAACATGGAACTTGTAACTTACAACTATTGACATAGAAGTTGTAACTTGAATTTGAACGTGTATGATGGTTTCTGGTCGCGTCCAGAATCGGCCACAAAATACAGCTTCCAAAATGAAAGAACTTTACATTAGCACTTCTAAAGTGAAAGTTATTAACTAACTAACTCTTACTAAACAGTGCCCATATCTAGTTGTCCCAAGGGAGACTAAATAAACACAACAAAGTTAATTATAGTTACACCTCCCCAAATGAAAACAACTTGCCCGCTACTTTCATTACCCAATCGTAAATTACTACAATTAATACTATTAATCAAATGATAATGTCAATAATTTACAGAACTTGGCCATCGGACGGGTGAGGATGACTGTTGTTGATCTCGTATCTCCCCACTGCTGTCGCTTACTTCTCGTCACCACAGTTGAAGTCATCTTCACTTTCACCCTCCTTATCAGATAATCTTTGCTTGGAATCATCTCCACTATCCCTGCAAGTGGCCACTGGCGTCTGGGATAGTTTTCGTTTGTGAGGAATGCCCAACTTTCATACTCTCCTTGAGTTGTTGCCATTTCTGTCTTTCTTGAAACTACGGCACTTCTCCAGAACAGGTCGGCCATATATCGAGTTTGCTTCCCATTCGTTCTTACAAATCATGTCATCCTTTCCGAAGATTCCGTCTTACCATTAACCATTGTTTGTCCTGTGGATCGTTGCTAACAGCAGTCAGTGGCCTGCTATTCAATATCTTGGCTGCTCAGCTATTACCGTTGTAAAAATTTTATCTGACACCACTCCTTCAAGTAGGTGACTAAGAACCTTGTGCTTAGTTCAAAACATTTGTCCCAAGATCCTCCCATGACTTGCTCCAGGCGGACCATTCAACACTTCTTTTCCTCAAACAGGACTTTTGATTCCATCCAGCTTTGGATGCATTTAATTCCTTTTCTGCTAATGTGAAATTAATGTCATGTCCCTTCGAATTTTCTCAGGGCAACCATGAAAACTGCGAAATCTTTTAGGTGTATTTATCATTGAACCCGTATTTATATTTAGTGGGTGTTCAATTTCATTGTGAACAGCTCTAATAGCTGGCTAGGCAGGTGAAAAGGCATCCATATCGCTTGACCCTAATCCTACCTTGCTCGAGTTCCTAGAAATCAATGCCAATGGATGAGAATGGCGGTTTGTAGGGGTCCACATTCTGGTAAATCAGCATTATATATTGGCCAGGTTGCACTTATTTTTTTAACTTTATCCAGGGATCTTTTTCTATATATATTTACCATGCTATTGCTCGGATGAGTTTCCACCATGAATAATGCAGTATCAGTCCATCAAAAAAAATTGCCTGTACTTACTGCGGTGTAGACGAGTCGCCTTTCTCACTTCGGATCATCTTCTTCATTTCTGGAATGACAATCATCTGCGGCCAGTATTCTTCTTTTTTCCATTCAACCACCTAATTCAATTTTAAGACCCTTTGAAGCATCATCTGCTGGGTTCTCTTCGCTTGGAACATATTTCCATTTTGCGACTCAAAAATACAAAATGTTGTTGTTTCGTTGCCAAACACTTCGGTACAGTTGCGCTGTCTGTCCAACAAACTATCGTGCCTAACTTGTACTCCAATTCTTCAAAGACTACCTTTCTTAACTTTGCAGAAATTCATGCAGCAGATAGTTCCAATTTCACGTATGAATGCCAAATGTTCTTTTCCAATCACAAATGCACAGTGAATTTTTTTCTGTTATCAACAAGGCATAAATACACTAATACGCCATACAGGACTGGAATGTGAACCATTTGATAAGCAATGTTGTGTATTCTGAACTTCTCGAAAAATCGCAATGCTTGAAAACAGCAGTTACTTTGAATTTCAGGTAGCTTGGGCAAATCTTCAGTCCAACTTAGCCACCAAGTTCTGTGCTCTTAATCAAGAACGTTCATTAGAAACTTAGCTTTCATCGCGAACGGCTCTTGAATTCAGAGATAGTTGACTGAGATCCTGCCTTTTCTCTGTCACTCATTTCCTTCATCTCTTCAGGAAGTTTGTTACGAGGCGTAGACTCCGTGTAACTCTCTTTACCGTAACCCTCATCCTTGGGACTGGGCATGTGCTGTTGAACAAAGTTCACTGAACAATCTGAACTACTCTTCTGTCCACCAACTGGTCCCATCACTGTTCATCCTAAACTGTATCTGGCAGCCACTTGTATATCAGATTTACCAATTTGGTATTCAAGCAGGACAAAGAGACTCGGCTAGAAGTTTGTTGCACGGCGTTAGTTTACGAACCCGGTCTGACTGTCTTTTCTGTAACTCTCATCCTGATGTTGCGCACGCACTGTTGAACAAACTCACTCATTCATACCGCTGGCCGACAACCTCTCTCCTCCATTTCTCCCTGTTCTGAGCAGTGCTTCGGAGTTGTCCCCAACTCCATTTTGCTTTCCTCATCTCAGCCTCCAGACATCTTCTCCAGATTTGGTCTTCCTCGTTATCCATTGCCATCTCCTCTTTCTAGTTTCTTCTTTGATATGGCTTTGTTGGGTTGCACTCCAGAGGCCTTCATTCCGTATGGTGTTTGGCCAATAGATCTTCCAAGACATCCTGAAGCAATGATTTATGAAAGTTTGTAAAGTCTTCATTGTGTGTTTGGTCACTCGCCAGGTTTTTGAGCCACAGAGAATGACTACTTCCATGTTTGAGTTAAAGATTTTGATTTTAGTCTTTCTTTGGATGAGATTTGAAAGCCAGATGTGGTTTAGGTCAGCAGTCCTTGCTTTGCCATTGCGAGCAGTAACACCGGTGTCTGTGCCTCCAGTTTCAATAATAATTCTGCCTAAGTTCTTTGGATGAGATTTGAAAGCCAGATGTGGTTTAGGTCAGTAGTCCTTGCTTTGCCAATGCGAGCAGTAACACCGGTGTCTGTGCCTCCAGTTTCAATAATAATTCTGCCTAAGTAAGTAAAGGCATTGGTGGCCTGTAGAGGGCCATTGTCAAATAGTACAGGTTAAGAGTTCTTGGGATCGATCTTTAAGATTCTTGTTTTTCCTTTGTGGATTCTCGGACCTGTCTGCAGCGAGTTTGTGTTGAGAAAAGATTTATTTTCTTGCAACTAGCGGGTTGTGTGGCAACAGGACAATTTCGTTGGCATAATCAAGGTCTCCAAGTTGCTTCATGAAAAACCACTGGATCCAATTCTTCCTTTTGTGTGTTGTGGCTGTTATTATCAAGTCTACAACAAACAGAAACAAGAGTGGGGGTAGGAGGCAACCTTGTCATACTCCAGTCTGTTTCAAACCCTTGACTGATGGAGCTGTTGTGGATGACCTTGCATCTCAAATCTGCATATGATTTCTGTATAACACCGACTATTTTCTGAAGGATTCAAAAACGTCGCATCAACTGCCAAAGTGTATCTCTATGTACGATGTCTAAGGCCGTCTCATAGTCTATGAAATTGATTTGTCAATAATGATTCCAAGTGTGGTAATTTGATCTGAAAATGATCTGTGGGGGGAAACCGGCTTGTTCACGTAGGTTGGCATCTACTGCTGCTCTCATTCGTTCCAAAAGCACATGATTAGAAACCTAGCCTCCTTTTAATGGGATTTTCACAAGATGGGCCTCTTTCCAATCCTCTGGAAACACTTCCTGGGTCCAAATCTTCTTGAAGAGGTTGTGGAACTGGCGTGTGACTTGAACATTAGCTACTTTCAGGCTTTCGACATGGATATTATCTGCACCAGCTGCCTTTACATTATTTTGTACTTTGATGGTTTTCATGATCTCTCCTCTTCCAGTGTTGGGGGCTCGCAGCTGATTGGTAGGTCTGTATCTGCTGGCTGGATGTCTGGGGGTTTGTCAGGCACTGGTCTATTCAGTAAACCCCTGAAGTAGTCTGCCCATCTCTCCGCTTCCTTGTCTTTCTCAGAGTTGAAATTTCCGCTTTTTCCCCTGATGGGGCAGTAGGTTTTCCGCATTCTTCTTTGTTATGTCAAACAACCTGTTCATTCTTCCCTGTGCTGCTGCCTCAGCTGCTTCTTCTGCCAAATCGTCTATATCCTTGCATTCGTCCTCTTTGATGCTTCTCTTAACTTTTTTGCGTGCTTCTGTGTTCGCCACTTGTGCAGCTGCCTTTATTGCTAGTGTGCGGCTTATGTTTAGAACTTGCTTCTTTCTCCTCCACTCCTAAAGTTTCTCCAAAATCGCAGACGCCATCCATTCTTTGTGTCTGTTGAACAAAGTTCACTGAATAACCTGAACTGCTCTTCTGTCCACCGACTGGCCCCATCACTGTTCATCCTAAACTGTATCTGACAGCCACTGGTTCATCAGATTTACCACATGATGTCCTTTGTCCCTATCTCTCCAAGTGTGATGTCTTGCCAATCCGACCAGTTTGTTAGATATTCATTTCTGGGTAAACAGTTTTCAGAAACTGGCATCTGCTCGACTCTTTTCCAATGATAACTGCACTGTTGTGGTTTTATCCAACAATCTCACAATTATATTCACCAGTTCGCTTTCAATTCCTTTCGGGCCAGTCATCAGTTAATGTAAACTTTGATTTCTTGCCTTTCAAGTTAAGCCTTTGTGCTCAAAACTTATGGTATCAGTTTCTCAATTTATTGCTCGAACTTAACAGGAACCCTTCCAATACACACACGCGCGTTTCTTATGCTTGTAACCGCTGACGTAACGCGGCCATTGGTTTCCTTCGTGTCTGAGCGCGTGATCATTGCCGGCCCCAGCCAATTCATTACCTCTCATGGTCGTCTGTTCATAGTCACACCTCATCTTACGGCGCATGTATGGTGACCTTTCCCACATTCTGGAACTTGGCATCTGAAAATAACTCAGCGCTTATAAAGCTATGATGCTGTACAACTTCACGTTTTTGTTAGTACTCTAAAGTCTCAAACTTGTCGCATTTCCATAAACCACGCAGGCCACTGATCTTAACAGACCGCACAGTGTTTCCCTTTGGTTTCATTTCCACTTTCTTTGCTCGTACTCGGCCCGACTCCAATGGCAAAAGTAGTAATGCCTGATTCCTCTGTCTTCTTGTTTGTGCCTTTCTCTCTCGGGGGCTCGCTACTCATGTCCTTCCCGAGCTCATTATCGACTAACTTGGCACGTTGCTTTCCAAAAAACATAAAGTCAGAGAATATCGGTTGGCAACCAGACTAAAATACTTCCGACTCGTTCATTCCATCTGCTTCTCAGAAACAATAACAATTTCTTAGCTAGCTCCCGCAGCGTGTGTGTATGATTCAAGTAGGTTGTGTACTGTGCTCCCATACCGGCCAAAATTCGAACTGTGATCTCGAGATTTCTTGTACGTTCTTACTACGAAGGACCATTGGCCGTTAATTTTCCACAAGTTTTCTAACTTCTCATTATGCGCTCCATCAATCAAAAGCGGCTTTCCGGAATGTTCACGTAATATTTCTTTTCCGGTTAAATATCCTTTTTCGGGAGGAAGATTCGCGCTGCTCTCTGTCGCTTCCCTTGCCTTTCCGTCGCAATATTTCCCTAAACACGTTTCAAAATTGTAAATAAACGTTACATATTCGTCTTGGAACCTCATACACTCAATGTTTGGAGCCGAAACTACTTGGTTCAGGACCATAACCATTGATTGTTTTGTTTCACCTTCTTTTTGCGGCGGCACTGAATGACTTGATTGGTGCATGCAATTTGGTGCAAAATAAACCGAAAATGGAAAACGCTCCGAGAATAATGGTTGGTGCTGTGTATAATAACTCGGCACCTTTGGAAAATTTGGTAAACTGGAGAACGAGAAATTTGGCCCAGTGTTTAACGCGTAATTTGTCGCCTGTGTACTTGAAAACACGACCAACTGACTGGTAGTTTTCATTGTTGCAGTTTGCATGTCACTTGCATTTAGAATTCACATTGTTCCCTAAATTAGTGACTTATTCTCTTCAATTATCCCCTGGGCATTACTGGTTCACTGTCTACGCCACATTCTTGCTTCCCATTATCAACTTCCATTCTAACATTTCCCTGGGATATTTGCTTCCCGTTCAATAATGACCCGTCATTACTACAATCCTCTGACCAAATCACACTCCCCGCACTACTTCATTAACTTGTTTTTGAGTTTCCCATGTTTTTTAAATATCTTACAAATTAAACACTTTTACATTCAAATTAATGGTAGAGTGATGTTGGGTATGTATTCACATTAATTTCTTCTCCAACTTTCACTTTCAGATCCAGCTAATTCTTCGGCAAGCCTTAGACATGTTTCAGCTCTTTCCTCTTCCATTCTAGCTTCAAAGAGTCTTCTCGTTCGTAATTCCATTTTTTTAAATTTCTAAGTATTTAATAGACGCAACTTGTTATTTTTTAAGGCAGGCTTATGCAATTCTTCTAATTTCTTTGAAAAAACGTTGAACTTCTTCTTGATCGGAAACTTTTTCTTTCAACTTGACACTCGAGATTTTGCTTTCTGTGAAATATGATTAAATGCTTTAATTCCGAGTCAAGAACAATCTTATTTTCAATGTGCTGTTTACAGCTTCTCTAACCTTTTCACACTCATCTTCATTTTCAATTAATTGAAAATATAATTACTCTTGATGAACATGTACAATTTGTTTCCAAGATTTTGCAAGAACTTCGTATCGCTCTGCGACCTTTTCTCTTTCTTCTCCATTACGCATAAGTGTCTTAATTTCGTTCTGATACCTTGTTAGTACACCAATATGCGCAGACCTTGACTTCTCCAAATTTTCTACAGTCGACATAAATCTTCCAACTAAAAATAAACTATAATACAAGATATTTTTTATTATGATTAAATTCAACTTAGCTGTTGTTGCAATTTTGTCAAACAATGCACATTTGGTCAACGCCTGGTTCTTGAACGCCGCGCTTTTCATCCTACACTGTTAGATCCATATATCCGATGAGTCCATTTATGTATTTCCACTGAATCTTCTTTTCACATCTTCTGACTTTCAACATGGAACATGATTGCTTGTCACACGGAACTTGCCACTTGAACATCGAACTTGTAACGTGAACGTCGCGTCCGGAATCGGCCACAAAATACAAACTTGTCGGCTTCCCAAATGAAAGAACTTTACACACTTCCAAAGTGAAAGTTTAAACTAACTAAGCGGACTGGCTTCCCAAGCTGAAGTTGAAAACTAACCAACTCTTATAAGCGCACACATTAAGTTTGTCCCAAGGGCGACCAAATAGCAGTCACTCGCATAGTTCAAATATTCTAAATTTCCTAGTACAAAGGATATATCAATAGCTTGAAAGACAAAACAAGTTAATTGCAGTTACAAGATCGTGACTGTACGTCTTACCACAATAATTACGCATATACGTGAGTTATTGTTGTTATTAGCGGTGTTAGATTTTATGCGCACAAGGAACTAGGGGTAGTTTTTGTCGATAACGTTGTTCCGATTTTGTTCCAGAATCAGAACAAGTACCGTTATCAAAAGAAACATCTGCTATTGTAAAGTTCTCCGTTTTTACCACTAAAGTCAAACTGAAGCGTCCGCTCAAAAATTGGAAAAGAATTAAGAAAGAAAATATGAAAGCAAAAAAGTATCCCGACTAACCTCTGAGTGATGAAATCTGGTAAGTTCTTGAACCACTCTGCAAAACAATCATTTCGAGAAAATTTCCTTGATTAGAAAAGAAAAAAACAAATAAAAAAATAAATGAACGAAATAAAAATTTTCAAGTAGTAACTAAAAGAGTGCTGTTGATTACGCCAACCCCTAATTGATAACGTAAAATGTAATTACCTCTTACTCCTTTTAAGCCCAGTTGTATCGGTAAATTCTCCCATCTAGAATGGTTATCCGTTTCAGTCCCAGTTATAAAGATAAATTTTCAAATCTAGAGGGGTTAACCTTTTATGTCCCAGTTGTATTGGTAAATTCTCCCATCTAGAGTGGTTAACCTTTTCAGTCCCAATTGTATTGGTAAATTCTTCCATCTAGAGTGGTTAACCTTTTCAGTCCCAATTGTATTGGTAAATTCTTCCATCTAGAGTGGTTAAACTTTTCAGTCCCAGTTGTATTGGTAAATTCTTCAAGTCCCAGTTTTATTGGTAAATTCTTCCATCTAGTGTGATTAACCCTTCCAGTCCCAGTTTTATTGGTAAATTCTTCCGTCTTGAGTGGTTAACCCTTTTAGCTCTTATGGCATTGGTAAATTTTCCAATCGACGGTGGCTAACCATTTCAGTCCCAGTTGTATTGGTAAATTCTCCCATCTAGAGTGGTTAACCTTTTCAGTCCCAATTGTATTGGTAAATTCTTCCATCTAGAGTGGTTAACCTTTTCAGTCCCAATTGTATTGGTAAATTCTTCCATCTAGAGTGGTTAAACTTTTCAGTCCCAGTTGTATTGGTAAATTCTTCAAGTCCCAGTTTTATTGGTAAATTCTTCCATCTAGTGTGATTAACCCTTCCAGTCCCAGTTTTATTGGTAAATTCTTCCGTCTTGTGTGGTTAACCCTTTTAGCTCTTATGGCATTGGTAAATTTGTAGTTAACCCTTCAGTCCCAAATGTATTGTTAAAATCTTACAATACTCTAGCAAACTCCACCAACTTACCCATTATCTGTCTCTGAGGCAGACACATTGATTATACCGTTCTTACGGGTGAAGAATAAAGCTTTTTCTTCAAACACGCCTACGTGAAAAAAAACAAGGAAAAACAAAACTAAACCACAGGTCACAACCACCGAGCTTACAAGAGGGCTCGGAAAAGTAGTTGAAAAGCGGACAATCTCTGATCACAAAATTTCTAAAACCATTCTTATCATTAAAGGGGAACTGAACCCTAAAATCAACTTTTGTCAAACAAAAATTTTTAGCTGAGTGTGAAAACGATATTAAACAAAATTCCTCGTATCGTGCTGACTTTTCTCAGAAATAGGGGTTAAGCGGAGAGAAATGAGGCTATGACGTCAGATATGAATAAGAATTGCCTCGGACTGAAAAAAAATCATCAGATATCTATATATTCCTTTAAAACGTTACTACTTCCTGGCCTGACTGCTCTTACCTGCTCCCAGTATGACATCAGGAGGGCTCAACTCAACCGTATTAGGAACCTCATCTCTCGTGTATGCTACAACAATGACAATTACAGCTTTAATAATATGATTTATAATAGAACAGAGGGGTTGGCGAAGTGGTAAGATCTCTGGCTCCCAATCCTGAGGTCCCTGGTTCTATCCCCGCCCTGGTCGAGGGTTGAATATTTGGGCGACCTTCTTTCCCGCTAAAGGCCACTCAGCTTTCCATCCTTCCAGGGTCGGTAAAATGAGTACTAGCATATATGGACCGTTTTGAAGCAGCTGCCTAATGCGCCTATATATGCTTCCAGTCCGCTGAGGGTAAACTGATAATTGTAGAGCGCCTTTGAGAATTCATTTGGAAAAGGCGCTATGTAAATGCACCACTTAAATTTTTTTTCAAAAAAATGGATTCTCAGACAGAATTTAAAGACGGGTTAACAAAAATTGAGCGGCTAGCAAGGCCATCCCCCTTTCAATAACGCAAGGATTGTCTATGTATACCCTAGTTAGCCCCCCCCCCCCCTCCTCTCTGTATCTTTCGTAAAACACTAACAACGACCATAATTGGTGCATTTTAGCTTACTCAATCCCTTTTCTTTGCAAATAAGCCCCCTCTCGATTACATGTCCTTCACATGGGCTTGACGTCAACAAGCCCCTCCCCAGAGGGGGGGGGTTAACAAAATAACTTTTCTTAATTCAGCAAAGATCTTTTTAAAACAGAGTCGCCTTTAAGTATATTTTAGTTGCTTAGCCGTTACAGTTCCAGTCAGTTATCAACATCCTACTTCATTTCACTTAACACAAACAAAATAAGACACTGTGATAAACCGGTATTAAGAAAATGAATGAGGTGAGAATTGATCAACTGAAAGCGATTTACAGAAGATGAAAAATTTAATTATCTTTACTTTTTTCCATGAAACTTAAGTATGGAGAGTTAAACAAATACAACTGGGGGTGAAGGTGATGACGCAAAACCAACCTGGAACACAAACGATGTTTTCTGCTCCATAAATGAAAGTTGTGTTTCCATGTTCAGGGAACAGCAGCCTGTAGTCGATCAGCTCATCATTCCTTGATTCCTACAAGTTAAAGTCGAGTAGGTAGTTCAGTTGGGCGGCCATGGCTGGGCAGCTAGCTCGTTTGACTCTAACTCTAAGGTTGGAAGTTTGAGCTCCAGTCAGATCACTGTGTTGTTGTTCCTTGCACAAGAAACTTTACCCGACTTGTTCCAGTCGACTCAGGTGGATAAATGAGTACCAGTCCTGCTGGAGGCTATGGATTACTTTCCTGTGCAGGGGGAGTCAAAGACTCTCATCTGCTTAGCACTTTAGTTTTCAGCAGGTTGCGACTAATAAACCAATCTTTGTCTGCCGGTTTGTGCATTTTTGAAACAACACCTTGATTGAATCACTGTCTTTGCTATGTTATTTTGTCAACAAGCTTTCGAAAAATATTGAAGCAAACAATTGTTAAATAAAAAGTGGACAGTGAAAAGTCAAACAGGACTTTAGAATCACATTATGACTTTGGCCGCAGCTCAATAAGGGAAACTTTTAGCATCAGGACAAAACCCACAAGTAAAACCCAAGCTCTGCAGGATACAGGTTGATGGGACAGAGCCATGTATCAACCCCGCGGGTCAACGTTTGCCCATCTGGCAAATTTTAACAAAGTGGCTAGAAAAAGGGTTAATTTCAAGTATATCAGTCGACTGGTAACCCTGAACAACCAACATCTAAGTTTTCTCAACACTTAATTATAGCACACACAATTTTTTGTATGGAACAAAATTACAATGAACCATTATAACTGTACATATACAAAGTTATTCCAAAAAAATGATAACCAAGCTACTGACTGGTTTCGCATATAATCCTGCAACAAACATGATTTTTTTCAAGCGTAAATTTCAATAGCATTTTAAAACGTCCATCAAATACTTACAGGGAAAGGTTCAGAAAGCTGGAGAATATTGACAGTGACAAGTTTGTCTGGTGGCTCACTTGCTTCACCATTTAGAGTCCCTATAAGGCAACCATAGCACCGCTGTCATTGTGTATTCTATATGCCTTATATATACCTTCCTTTTAACTCAAACTACAAGGTAAACTGTGTCACAGATTTATTGTAAATGAAGTTAGTATCAGTTTTGAGTTGTTCTTCTGGTTCACTTTGATCAAATTTATAACTTAAAGTATAAAACAAAAACGTATTACTCTGGATTATCAAAGCATGAAACAATATTTCAATAGCATAATTGAGATTCCAACATTAAAATATACAGTTAACATAATTAAGAACCTAAGATTATAAGTCAACGTTTCGGCGTCTCCATTACACCATTTCTAAGACTAAAAGTGTTATGGAGATGCCGAAACTTTGACTTATTATTTTCAATACTTATTAGTCTTCACTAAAATTTGCCTAGGCAAAATTTTACTTATTAAATAACTATGAACAGATTATATTATGCAGGCATGTTCATATTAACAACAAAGAGCACAAGGTCATTTGTGCATAACCATACCAATAACAAAGAAAAGTTGCGAGGTAGATGGTCCTTTGATCGCAATACCAGTCAGGATAGCAATTAATCCACCACTAAAACAAGAGAAAAAAGAAATTTCGAGAGCTGCAGAAGGTACTTGACTTTGACACATTTTTAAACAATAATTCAGCATATTCATTCTTCAGTCTCCAATGAGCCAACCCACAGGCTTTCGTGTACCATTACTCACTGCAATACATAAGGCAGCAGCTTTCCTGTTTACTTGATAGATTTACATCTAATACATGTAAAATAATGATAAAACACGTATTAGTCTGAAGGTTGTATTATCGTTTGCAAATTATTCTTTTCAACCAAGTTTATCTGCTTTCACAACAGTACTCTAAGTAGCAATGAAGAAATATATAATAAAGAAAACAAACTTTAAAAATCATAAAAAATATAATATTAATATCAATGTGTTTATGGCACTACAGTGTTGTTTCCAACTAGCCAACCAAGAAACAGCACTGTACCACTGAAGTGCACTTTCACAAACCATGCTAAGAAGCATCATTCATTGTCGAGCACTTTTCACCCACTGGAATAATTCCGAAGTTTATAATAATATGGAACGTTTTTACAAAGTAAAAGTTACATCCCATTTTGAAAAACGCACTAGATGCCTTTACATCTCCAATATAACATGCATTTAAGCTTTCTTTAGCAATATCATCCTGGTAAAGCTACAGTAACTAAAAGCTAAATCCTTTTTCCAGCCTAAGTGGCTCACAGGGCCGGCACTTATCTCCAGTTTCTGTCGTGTTAAGCAAACGAGAGTCTTTGACTCCCCCTGGACTGGACACTAATCCATCACAGGTTAGCCCCCAGGGCCCAGTTGTTCAAAGTCAGAACAGCACTAATCCAGAGTTAAACTTTTAACCTACATTCTTGCTTCCAACAATTCAGAGTTCGCTTTCTTTTGACTTTCTGAAACTCCTGGACTTTTCTCAATACCTAGCATTGCTATTTTTTCCCTCTATATACAAACGTTTCATTTTTCCCTTTCCTAGCATAATGCAAGCTACAGTGTAAACAAGGTGAAAAAACGGGATGTTTATTTTGAGACGTATATTGATTGCTTATATTGTTATATAAGTCTGCCAATTTTCCATGATTTTTCATGACCATTATCGAAATTCCATGACTTTCAAGTCCTGGAAAATGAAATTCTAAAATTCCATGATTTTCCAGGTTTTCCATGATCCGTACGAACCCTGAACATTACAGAGACTGATTTGAGTTGTAAATTTGAAACTAATCACTTTTTTTCTGTTGAAAACCTAAACAGCACTTTATATGAACTGTAAACCTATCCTTTGAGAAGAAATCACTGCTTGAATTTTTTATCAATCCTGGGTTAAAGTTAACCTGCCTTTGAACGACTGAGCCCAGCAGAACTGGTACTCATTTATACAGCTGATTTAACTGGAACAAAGTCAGGTAAAATGTCTTGTTCAAGTACACAAAACAGTGGTCTGACTAAAGCTTGAACTCGCGACCCTAGGATTACGACTTGGATACACTAAGCGCTCGGTCATTGTGCCCCCGACCATCCTAGTAAAAAAGGCAGCTAAATTAGGTTTCAGTACCTCAACCTGTCAATGTCCAAACACCAAATATCTACTTCTTCTACACTTGAGACTGGGATCTGTTACATAGATAAGAAAACATCAGAAATTGTAAAACACAAAATGTACTTATACCAACACTAGCTGTTTGTGCTATTACTAAAAACTCTAAGAACAGATCAAAAATTAAACTATGTATGGTTACCTGTAAACTACTTTTTCAGAAATCCTACATTCAATCTCTTATAAGTAGCACCAATGGTCAAGTCTAGGGTATTTCAACATGCCATGAAAAAACGATTTTGCAATCTGAATGTTTATGGAAATATGCAAAACTGTACAACCAAGATGAAAACCTTGGGTCATCAAATGAGTTGGTGGCTGGTCTTGTCACACTCTGGCAAAATAATATTATGGCCCATTCGGTTTCTTTCTAGAACTTTAAATTGTGTTTGACAATAAATCTCAAGTAATTCAAACTTCATATTTTGATATAAAAAGCGTGATCTTCACAGGTGCTGAAGATATTAAAATTATGTAACTCAAACGAATTGTAGAGCTTCAGTAAAACCAACACTGGTCTTTATGCTCAGGACAACTGTTCAATCTCCCTAAAGGTTTTATACAAAGTCAAATACTTATTTGTTAGTTTTGCAAGGTCATTGTATCTAGTGACTATTGACACAATCAAGTTTAGATTATCTATCACCAACTCTTAGTACCAATCTTTAGAAATTTACACAAACTAGGTGCATAGACGGTATAGCAGTAGCTTAAACATGCTAAAAACTTTTACCTTTTTTTCTTGCAATAATGCTTCCACTGAGGAGCTCTTGAACTTATCCTCAAGCTCACACTGAAACACAAGCTAAGCAGGCAGTCCTGGGTTAGACTCAATGTAACATTCATACACAAGCGATGGATAGTACAGAGTTACGCTCAATGTGACACCCATACACATGTGGTGAATAGTATAGGGTTAGGCTCAATGCAACACCCATTCAAATGTGGTGAACAGTACTGGGTTAGCACAAAACACACACCCATACACATGTGGTGAACAGTACACATACAGGGTTAGCTCAAAGCACGCTCCCCTACAAATCCATGTGCCATGAAATCTAGTAACATTGAGGCATTACAACAACACAGTCTGAAACAAGTATTATGTTTGTAATTAATATAATTGTACTTTCTAACATGAAATCTCGTCAGTTGCCTGACTAATTCTACTAGTTTTTCTCAGTCAAAACAAAAGTTACAAAACAATAAAGAGTACTAACCTTATCCTGGATTGCTTTTCCTCCACTGTAACTTATTTCCCATTTGAACAACTGGTTACAACTGAGCACATAGAGATTCCTACAAAATATCACAAAAAAATAAGAATCGAGAGAAATTCTAGTTGAGCACTTTCTGACTTAAACAAAAAATGCACTTACACAAAACATATGAGCACCAAATTTAAGTTATTGTCCATAATATCATGCAAATCCTAGTGTGTTTCCTTTTGCTTACTAAAGATTTGTTCTTTTTTATTAGCTTCACCAGAAACTGGGGCACTTCAAAAGTCTAAGCTACTTGTAGGCCCTTCAATCAACACAACAACCATGAAAAATTAGCTTGGCATCTATAGTTTTGTTTTCTAAAACTAGTAAGAATGGAGCTCCAGATGGAATCAAAGTGGCTGTTGATTAAAAAGAACAACTAAAAACTAACTGCCTAATCAGATTCCGACCAAACTAAAGTCTTTTTAATGTCTAGAACATCCACTAAAGAACACACTCTGCAGTGACTTTAGGGACAGACCATTAGAAAAGCGATGGAAACCTTTTGGTCAATGCTTTAAGTGAGAAAGAAAAATTATATCTATGGCATTCTTTAGCCAAGAGTTTGGACAAAGCATTAGTCCTTGCCTCTAACACAGTAAAGTAGAGCAACACTAAAGAATGAAAGTTGAGTAGATTCATCAGAGCTTAAAGTGCAAATTTTAGAACTAAAAAAGCAAAAAAGCAGATGTTGATATGACCAACATGAAAATCCCAGCTCTCCAGTTTTACAGGTTTGACAAAAGAAGAGAGTAATAAAGTAGCAGAACTATTATGTAAACATATGTTATTTTGTAATTGCGCTCTCTGAGGTCAAATTAAGATAGACACAGGAACAAGGCCCATTAAACATTGCCAAGATCGAACATCACCATAGAAGCAATCAGAAATTAACAGATAAGGTGAGGAAGTGCTAGAGCATGGACTTATAAATGAACCGAACAGCACCTGGAGCTCCCCCGTAGTTGAAGTGAACAAGAAACACTGCAGTCAGAGTATGTGTTGACTATAGGGCATTCAATGCAGCTACTGCTTCATGTGTGTTTCAACTCCCATGCATTGATGAACTAAACACTCAAGGAGGAGCTGGACCGAGCCAGTCATTACTGGCAGGTTCCAATGGTTCCAAAGTGTAGCGACAAAGCAGCTTTTGTTACAACATCTGGTTTGTACAAGTGGAATGTAATGCCTTTTGGTCTTACTTCAGCACCTAAGGCTTCTAAGGCTGATGGAACCTTTGTTTAAAGGTTAAGGCTAGAAACTTCCTTATTTATGACCTTATGGTGTGAAACATTTCAAGAAGAGTAAGATCACCTGCAGAACTTAAACCACATGTGTCTTATCTCAGAAGAAAGTTGTATACCTGGGTAATGTCAAACTGACCAAGGCATCAAAACTGGCCCTGCCAAACATGAGAAAATGAAAGACTGGCTGATGCCAAACAACTAGAACGAGGTGAAGAGTTTTCTAGGTATTGCCTCATACTACCAACGGTTGTTTTCTGCCCAAAGTTTGCTGATATTGCAAGACCTCTTAACAAACTCACTGATAGTAAGTCTGACTTTGTGTGGAATTCCAAGTGTCAATAATCATTTGATCTTTAAAACAGCTATTGTGTTTCAGTGCCAGTCTTGGTATACCCTGATTTCAACATGGAATTTGCATTAGGCAATGGCGCTAGCAACCATGGAATATGAGTTGGGGATCAAAGTCAGTATTTCAACCCAAACAGATGGAGAATACAGTAGGACTGGTAACCAGAGTGTTCCAAGTCAACCCAATGCACGGGGAAAAAGCCAGAAATGCTGTAAATGGCATACAACCTGCTATGGCTTGCAACACAGTTAAACGAGCCAGTTTGGACGACACCTTCAGCCATGTATGGTGGCCTATTGAGGTTCCGATTATGAAACTACTGGTGAAAACCCAAAACAAAGGTCCAACCATTAAAAATGCAGATGTTTAAGCAAAGGCAGCACCTCTTCTCAGTTGTTTTAAGATGCTGCATGAAGGTCCAGCAATGGGAATTTAATCCTATGACAGCCTGGCCTCTTACTTAACTAGATTAACCAGCTGCAGACGATGCTCACAACTTTTAATCAACTCTTTTATTCCCAGTTGTATTGGCAAATACTCCAATCTAGGGTTAACCCTTCCAGTTCCAGATGTAATGGTAAATTCTCCCATCTCGAGTGGTTTTAAAACCCTTTCAGTTGCAGTTGTGTTGGTAAACCCTTCCATCTAGAGTGATTAAACTTTTCATTCCTATTTGTATTTGTAAATTCTCCCAACTAGAGCCCATACCTTACATGGAACAAGTTACCGATAACTCAGATATTTATTTTATTATTTTCATCTTAAGCTTTTCCCTTTGTTCAATCAATTCTCGTTTTCTCATTACCAAATTTCTTGTATGTGTTGTGTATGGGAAGTTAGATGTTGAGAGCTACCTTGATTTTTCTTGCAGTCCTGAACTTGCAATGACTTTATGGTAAGGCTGTGGTTTGAAAAATTCTCCCAACTAGAGCCCATACCTTACATGGAACAAGTTACCGATAACTCAGATATTTATTTTATTATTTTCATCTTAAGCTTTTCCCTTTGTTCAATCAATTCTCGTTTTCTCATTACCAAATTTCTTGTATGTGTTGTGTATGGGAAGTTAGATGTTGAGAGCTACCTTGATTTTTCTTGCAGTCCTGAACTTGCAATGACTTTATGGTAAGGCTGTGGTTTGAAAAATTGAAAACAAATTATTTGTTTTACTATCAATAAAGACAGTTAACTATTTTAACAACAGCTAACAAGATCATGTAAACAATTTAAATTATCTTAGAATCCAGTTAAATCATTTAATTCACTAAAGTCTGCATTACTCAATTTCTTTAATAATGAGTACAAATACATAACATCGAATGCATTTTTTTAAAATATCATTTCTAAAATAAAAAAGTAAGAACAATAGTTTTCCAAAATGAAAACTACATACAAAATTTTGTTTTAAGTCTTGGTCAGAAAAAATTCTGAGTCACTATCTAGCACTTAATTTCAATCCTACAACAATAACAATATAATTGTAGATTTTTTATTAGGCAAGTTCAGCTGCCAATCATTTTAAAGTTCAAAAAACCTGAAAGCAACACTTACTGAAACCTGCTGTCCAGGTTGAGAACCAAAAAACAGGGAGGTCATTCTTTGTCCTATGCTTGTGAAAACACCAGTTGATTCCTTGAGAGGGTGACAGCTGATTGACTTCTACAGTAGAAGAAAAGCAACCAAAAGCACTCAATATACTAACAGGGGTCAATAAAATAAATGAGCAACAGCTACTAGCAACAAATAGCTAAATTATAAATGTGTTTGACCACATCTCCTGGTAATATTATTAACAATCGTTGCAATCCTTTTTCAGTTTTTGTTTTGTTTTATGCTATCATTTATATTTATTATTAATTTTGTCTCAACTAATTATCTTTTTCCCTGATGTAAATACATGGAGAGTTCTGGTTGCCTGGCTTGTTTAGCCCTTCTGGTTATTCCAGGCAACCAGCACCTTCCTTTTTCTTAACTAAAAACTTATTGTCTTTTATTGCAACTCAGTTACAATTAGGGAATCATAGCCCCAAACAAAGGCTCTCAGCACAGTCTTTTTTTCAAGTTAACCAATTCATACTTGGTACAGATTCATAAGAAGGTATGAATCAACAAATTAAATAATCTTATAATAATTATTTTTACTACCTAAAAGATAATAACTAATTTCAAGCTTATCAATAAAAACTCAAAATAAAAATAACCATCTACATCATAGCAATGTTGCACGTCCATTCTTAATATTAAACAGTAATTATTGTCCTATTTAGAAAGACAGTAAAATGACAGTAAAATGACAATAAGAGGCCTCATGGGTCAAAAGGAACTAAACCCTGTACTGAACCCTCAAAAAGTTGAGCCTGAGTGCTAGCAGCTGTAATAAGGTAATTATTCTTGGTGATTTTATGACCCAGATGTGGGTGAACAGTTAGCAACTGAGAAGCTTTCAAGCAACAACAAACGAGCGTTCATGTTAACAACTCTACATTTATTCATATCAACAACTCTACACCAGCCATGGAAGCTGTTTGAGCCTCGGTTTGCCTCACCTTCATAGCACAGTTAACAAACAGATTTTCTCGATAACCCAGAAGAAACATTGACCAGCATGGAAATGATGCACTTATGGGATCTAGCTGGAAAAATCATCACTTACCAGATCCCACAAATGCTTGTATTCTCAGCAGTTTCAATAAGTTTTGAGGTAGGCAGCAGACCACATTAATGTAGACATCTATACCCCTAGGGGAGTCAGCAAGAAACTTGAGGAACTTTTAGAAAAAGTTAATTGTTACAGAAAGTAGGCAGCGGTGATTTGAGTAGTGATGGCAAAATTCGCCGGTTGCCGGCTTCTATTCAAACCCCTGTATTCTATTTTTGTTATTATAATCTGACATCAAACTTATTAAACTGATATTTTAACCTACAAACCTGTGAGGGCGCTAACAGCATCAGTTCATTGGTGGTAGTTGCTAAAACACACCCAAAGGGCTATGAAAGAAACAATAAAATTATTATACATTAGTCATCAATGTTACACAATACTGTTGTTCATTTGAACTAACTGGTATGTTTGATATACAAAATTTAATTTGATTTATTATCTATGCAGTACAATCCATCTAATCACAATTTACACAAGGCGAACTGTTGTACTTCTCTTCTATGTTATTATCTCTTTTTAAATTTTTTGTCTTGTTCAAGAACTTTCAGCAGTTTAGAGAATACATGGGAGAGAAGAACAATGGCAGAACATGATACAGTACAACTGTGCAAAGATGGCCCAGATCAAAACTGTATCAAATTAATGGTTAAATACATTGGGAGAGGTCTGGTATGTTACCTTGGTCTAAGAATGGACTTTGAACCCCTTATTCCTCCAAATCAAGACTGTATCAAAATTACAAGGTTAAAATATACATCATAATAGCAAAACCACTGCCTGATAACCACAGATGACAAGGCACAAGTCCTGCAGGAGGTCTGGGTATTAATTATTTTTGCTTTGGTCTAAGAAATAACTTTGATCCCATTACTCCTACAGTTCTGCTGGGTGCTAACCTGCAATGGATTAGTGTCCTGTCCAGGGGGAGTTAAATACTTTCATCTGCCTAACACTAGTTAGAGAAACCAGAGATACCGTAGTTTCTGGACAATTACCTGTGGGTGATGCATTGATTTTGCGGTAATTATTTGTTGCTGCGGGTAATTTGAAGGTGCAGGTAATGTGATGCTTTTTTAATCTCCAGGTAAGTACATTTTGTTAAATCAGTAATTACAGTACTTAAGTAAGAAAGACTAAAACAGAATTACCAAGAGACAATAAATAAACACTTCTACCAAAATCTGTGTGTTGCCACCATTTGTTTAAATGAGAAAAACGAGAAACACCAGCTGTCTGTAATTGTATCAAACTTGTTTTATTTGTCTGACTAAAGTACAAACTTGTTAAAGCTTTTTCACAACGTTTGAAAATACCAAATCATACCACATAAAGAAATCTCTTTCATAATAAAAATTATGTTTGTGCTTCAATTACTTTTCAATGTTTTCATTTTAAAAGCTTGTTTTTTGCACCTGACACCTTTTGGAAGAAAGCCTTGAAACATGACACCACAATGTTCTTTTCATGGCGCCACGTAATGAGAAAGGCAATTGTCACGTAAACAACTCGTACTCACCCCAGCTTTTCCTCAACCTATACTATCAAAGATACAGTAGCGCCTCAATCAGTTTTGCGTAAAATAATGAAACCTCAGAGATCACTACATTTGATATCAAACTTATCAAATTGAAAACAAAAAATCATGAATAAGGAGAATAACTTTAACTAACGATATACACATGGAGCGAAGTAACAAATTAGATAAGGAGCGACGTAACAGAAACAAAAAGTTTATCGAATTTCATATAAAACTATATATGCCATACATGTATTAAAGTAGCTTCGAATTTGCGTGTTCTCTAACTTTTTATCACATAATTTATTCTTGTGTTTTAAGTGCGGGTTATCTGCCGGTGCGGGTAATTTTTTGATTTATTTTTCCCATGATTGAAAATTTCATATGGTGCGGGTAATCTGACGTGCGTGTAATCGTCCGGAAATTACAGTAAGCACCAGCCCTATGGGCCGATAGGCTCAGAAAGGATTTACTTTAGCTAGCCATTACTCAGGTCTCCATAAAACAACCCACAGCTCACCTGAAATGAGATAAGTGAATGGCAATGTATGCCCACCAAATCAGTGTTCAGATCCATTGTGGTTCCATCATGAACAAGGTTTGGCCAATACCTCACCCAGCCTTCTGGTGAAACTGACAGGATCGCAACAGAGCTCATGCTGTTCCCGTCCCCACCCACACTGCTTGGCAAGATACAGACCAGCTCAGCACTGTGCAGTAGTTCAGTTGATGGAAGGGTGAGCCCCTTACAATAAACCCCCTAGGTAAGAAGAAAGTATTAATGATATAAATTTATAACAATAATATCTACAATCTTAAAGAGCATATGAAGTGAAAATTTTTTTTACTTCAATGGATAGACCTTGCTAAATGAGGAATAATGATGAAAAAAATTTTGCCAAAATCATTTCTGGTTCTCAAGATGTCAACTTTTAACATTTTCATCTGATGACGTCATGTCTATTGAGTAGTTCCGACAAATTTGCATTTTTCTAAAATCTGCTACCAATCCGTAAAATTTGGGTGGGTTTGAGCTAGACTTGGACTGATGATCCATCTGCCTCGGGTACATCAATAATCTAACTTAGCTAAAATACACCCAAATGTTACTGATTGGCAGCAGATTTTGAAAAAATGCAAATTTGTCAGAACCACACAAGACGTTATCAGATGAAAATTGTAAACAAAAATATCTCAAGAACCAGGAAAGATTTTAGCAAAATTTTTTCACCATTTTTCCTCATTTAGCAAGGTCTATCAGCTGAAGTAATAAAATTTTTCACTTCATATGCACTTTAATAATATTAACTTGTTGCTTAATATTATAATGTGCGAGCTCCATTCATTTGGAAGATGCTTTTTTCAGAGTCAGGCTAATTTGATCCAGTGTGAGACTGTTTTCATCATAACATGTCATAAATTATGTATGACTGTTTTCACTGGTGTAAGTAAGTTATGTAAATGTATATATTATACTTTCAAACTAGCTACTGAATTGCTAATTAAAAATAAAGCAATGACAGACCTTCGAACCAGCAGAAGGTGTATATCTCCAAACTAGTAATTTCCTACCAGACACCAACCATGCCCAGCCTGACTCGTCAACCTTAACACTTGCATGCCGGCTTTCTAAAACGAAAAAAATTTGAAATAGTTCAGAATACTCTTAGCAAAATTGCACATTTAAATACTGTTGTATGTCTGGAGTAATAATTACCCAATACCTATCTATAATATAAGTAATCCTTATATAATATAAGTAATCTATATAATGAGGATCGGTGGTCCATGTAAGATGGCAAAGAAAGAAGTCCAGGAACAAACTCTAGAAAAACACATTAACACAGAATAATAACATAACAGGTCATAACAGGTCATGTGTGTCTTGCCTCAGTTCATCTAATATAGTGCCTCGAAGTAAAGAGATAAGTCGATTTGAAACCCTACATAGAAACTCTAATAGTTAACAATGTTTTGAAGTCCATTTTGGATGGACTGAGGCCAGACCTGACCTGTTACGTCATATTGTTGGTGTTTTGGAGGGGACACTTTTAGCAGGAAAAAATCAAAATTCTACACTCCATATCTTGGCATACTGTCATCAAAATTAATGCTTCTCAAACTTGGCAAACCAATGTTTTTATAGTATACTTTTTGAAAATTAAAAACTGAAAACTAAAAATTTGTAATGTTTACATTCTAATAAGTAATTATTTAACTACTGTATTTGTGATGTTTTAACAAGTGAATGAATATGGGTGCAGGTTATACACCAGTGTGGCATATCTGTTGATTTTTGTTTCTCGTAGTCCTTAATGAAAATGAAGAGGTGCGGGCCAGAGTTACCTGTGAATAAGGCAGGTTTATAGTCTGGATAACTTTTTCACTTACTTTCTTGGTTTGCCAGAATTTCGCTAACTTGAACTGGTAGAGGAAGGCCAAATGTCTCAACACGATGAAAAGCTGTTTCTCTCAAGACCTGTGCAGTTATAACACCCTTGCTCTGGGTCCTGTACAAGACAGGGCTTGTCAGATACTTTGTAAAAAAAATGAACACAGCCAAAACTCATGTTTTACAGTTACACTAGGGAGGATGAAGACAATTTTTGTTTCCAACCTAAGCATGCTAGTTCACCTTTGAATTCAGTTTTACCCAACAGGCTTTCAAGCACACCCAGGTGAAAAAGTAGGAGAAAAGTAGGACCAAAATTCTTTTAATAGTAGGACAAAATAAGGATTTCGAGGGGAAAAGTAGGAGAAAAGTAGGACAACTGAGGGCTTAGAAGAAGGACTAAGAATGCAGCATTTGGTACAGATCTTTGAAGAAGTACTGATGAACTGCTTCTAGTCTGCCTGTGACTCGTTTCACTGCTGGTAGAGTGTCAGCCATCTGGACTGGACATGCCAGATGAACATTTTCAGGCTTTCAAGCACATCCAAGTGAAAAAGTAGGAGAAAAGTAGGACCAAAATTCTTTTAAAAGTAGGACAAAAGAAGGATTTCAAGGGGAAAAGTAGGAGAAAAGTAGGACAACTGAGGGCTTAGAAGAAGGACTAAGAATGTAGCCTTTGGTACAGATCTTTGAAGAAGTACTGACAAACTGCTTCTAGTCTGCCTGTGACTAGTTTCACTGCTGGTATGAGTGTGAGCCATCTGGACTGGACATGCAAGATGAAAATTTGATCGTCAAGAAGTCTTCCTTGCGACATGTGGTACAGGCCTGAACCCTGAACACCTGCAAGGCTTACTCCCTATTCCTGCATGATACAACTGTCACAGTTGCAGCATATAAAAAGTAGGAAATAGTAGGAATTTCAAGACAAAAGTAGGAATACTAGGAGAAGGGTAAAAAAAGTAGGAAATATTAGGAAAAGTAGGGTCACTTGAAAGCATGCATTTTGTTCGTCAATAAATCTTCCTTGCGAAATGTGGTCCAGGCTTTAACCCTGAACACCTGCAAGACTTACTCCCTATTACTGCATGATACAACTTTGCACAATTTGTTGAAACTGCGGCATATAAAAAGTAGGAAATAGTAGGAATTTCAAGACAAAAATAGAAATACTAGGAGAAGGGTAAAAAAAGTAAGAAAAGTAGGATCACTTGAAAGCCTGACCCAAAACTTCAAATGCAAATAAGGACACGTACACACACCAACATGCAGGTTTTTCCATTGTTTTCCCAGGGCCTATTGGTACAGTATGAAATGGTTGTATGAATTTCTGGTCTGTCTTGATTGATATATAAATTACCAAAAGGTCAGATTTTAGCAAAAATCTGCAAAAATTACCACAGTCATTATTTTAAATGCTGATTTCTGACATACTAGAAATGAGCAATTTTTTATGCTGACCACATGTCGCCAACAAAGTAGATAACACACCAGGCATTTTTTGCCCATCACTGTGAGAGTAGAAAACTGCTAAGTGTATCACTTCTTACTGTACTTAACACATAGCATTAGGTGCTAAAATTTTTATTCGATTGTTATCCTCCAGGCAGGTGAACAAGTTGAAAAAAAAAATAATGAAATGCACAACAAATAAAATTAAAGAGAATGCTTATTCTCTACAGGATGACTACATACTTTAACCTACCAAACCACAGACTTTGTCAAGGTTGCGTCTTTAAATAGTTGTTTAACAAAACAGTGGACCTTCACAGCCTGTAGCGAGGGAGGGGGGGGGGGCGTTATTCCCTATATTGGGATGATAGGAATGACCGTCATATTTTTAGGGCAAAGATTTCAAGTCCAGTATTTTTAGAGGTTGCAAAAGAAATCCTGTGTTAAACCAAGAGCCTGGTATTTTTTAGGGTTTAAAAACATGAAGCTATTGGACTGCTTGCAGTCTTTTGTTTCAGTCAACCTGCATACTAAACAAGAAGTGGTCCTTCGGTGAACATCAAAATCCGTGTACGCCTTTATATCATGTTTGAGGCAACACAAGTGGACTTAACGCCAACCCGTTAGCTACCCAGGGAAAACTTTCAAATTCCAATTGGTATTTTTTAGGATGGAAATATTTTATCCCATGGTATTTTTTAGGGTATTTTGGGGATTTTTCTGACTGTCATCCCTACCCTTTTGACCCCAAAGTACCCCCTAGGGGAGGGAGAGGGCGAGCCTTGGTCTATATTTTGTGTGCATGTGAAGTCAGTGAGACCAATAAGCCTGAAAGACCTTATCTTTCATTATTTTGAAGCACGTAAAATTGGCGAAATCGAAATTATTATTTTTTGCTCACGTAACTGTACTAATGTTACAATGGCACTTTCAACTGCTAAGTTAAGCTTAATCCCCACTAGTTTGAATCGTGCAAGCTCATTACATTCACAGGGTTACAAATTCTGGGATCAGTGAACCTTCAAAAAGTACTTTAAAGATTGTCAAACCTTGTATAGGACACGGAGTCACTCAGGAACGAACTGTAGTTGAGTTTTTGTCTGGGTGTAAATGGGCTTCCTTCAACTCCGCGGGAGACAGACATTCTACCTGACCAGGGACTTGCCATCTTCGATTGCGTGAGCAACTCAAAAGTAGTATAACGTTCTAAGTTCAAACAAAATGATAGAAATGTTGTCAAAAGTGCATGCTAGAGCTGTCGTCCGCCATGTTGGTATTTGGTTGTGGCGCCAAGAGCATGCTGGAGAAGGAAGCGACGATTCTAATTGGTTGAAATGTTTTCCAGCACAACCGCTGACCAACAGACTCAGACTTGACATTTTTGGATGTGTGCAACACACATAAAAGTCACTAAAACAGTCATGGACAGTCATAACAAGATGCGAGAAAGGACCGACAAGATAAGCAATCTTATGGGGGACTACTTATTGAAAGGATATTGTATGCTTGGAACCTGTTGCCAAAATTGTGGAGTAAGTTTTTTTAAAGACCCTATCAAGCTTATTTTTTTACTTTTTGGATTAAAACTGTTGTCATCTGTGAACTCAAAATTCAAATAACCAAAGA
>JAOBAT010100191.1:0-16018 GCA_026413305.1 Hydrozoanthus tunicans
TATAAGTCAGTATTGCCAAGTATGTAAATAAAATGTTTTGTGAGAGCGGAGCTTGTAAACAAATGTAAAATAAACCAACTTGTGGCGCTTGCTGGCTTGCTGGCCTACATGCCCAAGTATCTACACAGTTGTAGTGTGTTGAATGTAGTGTAGTGTCTGATTGGGTAGTGTAGGCAAAATGACGTGATTCCAGAGTTGGGATGGACGTATGGGCATTAACATCAAAAAGAATTGTGGTCGCGTAAGTTTACAGCGATAATCTTTGACTTATGAAAACGATGATTTATTGGTGCAAGATAAACAAATGTGACCTGAAGTAAAGAGGAAAAAATTCCAAAGCATAGGAAGCTTCTACTGACCAGCAGTTTGGAGGTTTTGATGGATAGTTTTCCGAGAATCAGCAAACTATCATCTAATGAACACTGATGCCCAGGCGTTACCCCAAACATAACCAAAGTTGCACCCGGGATGAGAGAACGGAATTCAACAACAAAATCATCATGAGTCTGACTATTTGTAAAATGCCGTGAAGAAGAAGGACATTTATGTTAAGCAAAACATCGTTATTTATAAAACGTGTTTTGCGCTGTTCAAGAAGTATCAACAAGCATTGTCGTTGTTTTAGAGGTCGAACTGGAGAAGGTTTGTATAAAACAGAACACGCTTACAATAGCGTCTTTTCAATGCTAGACTTGAACTGAGTTTAGTTTCTAAAGAGGCCAATACACTTATTCCGCAGGCGGGGGCCTTCTAAGTTTGCTGAAAAATCAATTAGCGGTCAAAAACAATTAGATAAAATTGTATATATCGAATAAAATGTGAAATTTACTCAATGGCCCTCGTGTCAAACCTGAATTACAAATTTATCTTTTGAAAATTATTTTGTCAGTAGCTGTTTAAGTTAATAGAGATTGAGGACCACGTATTTTTTACCCGCGAATGCCAGGTAGGTCAGGTGACCTTTTTTTCCCGCGCTTACGTGAAAGTGTTACAAAACACAAGCTGTGCGTTAAATTGGAACTAGGCTCCAGGCTCTTGCCTTGCACATGGAGCTCAACCAAGAATGTCCGAGGACAGAACAGCAAACAGCAGACAGCGAGCTGACGCTTTTCCGTTTGCCGTGGTATGTTTTTTATCTCGACTCTCTATTTATAGAGTTAAGGCAGAAACTTACGTATACGAAGCGTCTGCACCTATCTAGAATTTAATATTGTGTTTCGTGGCATTCACGGCTTTTGGTTTTCCAACTTCTTTTATTATTGCGACATTCAATTGCAAATTTAGCACTCTATTATAATTTCTATTATGGTCGTTTTAAACTGCTCAGTGTATCACAGTCGAAACAACTCTTCATTTCGCACCTTTGTTGACTCTCGTGCATTATCGAGAATTTCCATGTATATGATCAGACAATTGTTGCCTGATCAAATTCATTGAATTATCAATAATGCATGAGAGTTAATAATGAAGATTATAAAGTTAAAAGCTTTGTTTAGTATACTGTGAGTTTGTAAACTTGAAGTCCATGTGTGTTGGATATAGGCCGCAACGTAGTGGTTCATATGTTTCTTCGGAACAAGTTATGTTGCATTTGAAACTTGGCTCAAAAAGCGCGAATACCGCTCAGCTCCTCAATAGTCTGTATATATGTGTGCATGCACTCAATGAAAAAGTAATAACAGTTGAATAGATATTTGTAGGTAGTCATAAATGGTTTAACACTTGCGCCAATTTGAGGCATCGTAGTTTCCTTTTGTTTGATACTATATAGTATTTTCAAGATTTGTCGATAACTTTTGTATAAGTTGCGTACGTCAACGAAGTATTTATATTGAATCCCTTTTGGCAAGGCTAATATTCAATCAAGTTTCCCTTCTATATCTTTCTTCTATCTTCTATATTTCTTGTCCCGCATTTTTACTGCTTTAAAGCATTAAAAACGTAACATCTGTTTCTCTGTCAACTCCTATTCAAGTCTGCTCGTCGTTTTAGCAAAGAACTATAGTTCTTTAATAGCTAACTTTTCTCAAAGTCTTAGTGGCGTTTTGTTGCCGGAAGTGGCCGGAATGGAGTTGAATTACACAAAAAGTGGTACTTGAAGTTAAAGCATGACTCAAAATGTAGTTTAAATGGATGGCGTCCTAAATTGAATCGTAAGAAGAATCGTAGGGAAAAACCTTAATGTAAGTAGTATTTATAAATAGCTTTGTTTACTTTTCCCTCTTGCAGCTGGAGTTCTTTTTTAATTCAAACTAGGAAATTCAGACTAAGAGTTTAACATGGCATTGTCAATGAATATAACATAAAATTTAAAAAATCGTGTTTGTTTGATGCTTAAAAAATGGTTATCAAACACTGAATCTAGTTTTTTTTATATATATATTCGTGCTATTTTAATCAAGTTGAGGTATTTTTCGCTAAAATATAGGAGACTCACCAGGCTCCAATAACCTTGTTAAAATAGCCAGGCCAAAAAGCGCAACCCTCGGTTAATACACCGCCCCTCCCTCTAATCCTCTCGCTGCACTTGCTTTCCTTGGTTAACAGTTGATTAGTCTTTGATGCAATTCATAAAATTCTACAATTTTTGACGGTTTCTTATCAACTATCAGCTTCAATTTCATTTTATGTTGTTAAACTGTGATTTTCCGTCAGTTTGATTAACACTTTAATCTATTCTATTCTAAGTTATACTATTCAGACTGTAGTCATTTGAAGACTTCAAAAGCCACTTTTAAAAATCCGACAAGGAAGACGCCCGAAATGTCAGTATCTTCCAATTTTTCCACGGTGTTTTTCCAGAGTAATCTTTTGATGTTACAGCTGTTGTTCATACCGTTTTTTGCTCTGTAGAGGTTGGTAATTCGGTAATTTGCAAAATGTGCAACCGCAATAAGTTAAGGCCACAGCTTTTGATTGAAAATAAAGAAATATCAATTAGGAACTCAATACCATTACGTTTCTTGTTCTATAGTAGAAATACAATCCTTTTCGCCCTTAACTGACGTCCGATCATATCCATTTTGGTTCGGGAGTCGCATTTTTTTAGAAAGGTTTGAAAAAGAAGCACATATAGTGACGTTATATAACCATAATTTTTGTTGTAAAAGAACAATTAAATAGATAAATAAATATGATATACAAGTTTCCTAAATTCTACTATACGTAATAGTATCCTACAACAATCTTTTTTGATCTCAACGTCCATATATCCATTTTGGTTCTTGAGTCGCGCCCTTTCTTCACCAGAACTCTCACTGTGTAGTGGACTGGCTTACAGTTGGTCTTACATTTACCCACACACTCGGCTCTCTTGAATTGAGTTCTGGGTGAACTTGTGTCTCTCACCCACCTCCAAGGGCAGTATGTGCTGCTTGTTGGACCACTAGAAATAGCGTCACGCTTTGTTCGTGGGACTGGAAACGTTGTTGTTTGCGCTGACAGTTTCTCGACAAGGAAATATTTTTCCTTAAGACTGTTGAGGGTCTTTTTAAGCTTCTTAAGTTTTAAAAGTTTCGAATTCTTGCAAGGTGCTTGCTCGGTCAGAACGATTAACACGGCAACAAGAACCACGCAGGTTGTCTAAAAAAGGGATGAAAACATGTAACAATGTTGTTAATGAAGATTTCAGTCTGACTGTTTTAATAAATAAAATTTACAACTATCTGCATAAATGCGGCCCAGCTAAAGCATGCAGTGGTAAATTAATTTATGTCCTTCTAATTTAAAACACTAACATTTATTACTAATGAATTTAAACTCAAATCGTCGTCATTATCTATAAAAAAATCTTTTATTAAGTTTAGAAAAAATTAGTATCCATTTTTGAAGGCCCGCAAGTAGAAGTTAGAAGCAATGAAATGCTGAACAAAAATGAGACAGAGCGCAAAAACTTCTTTTTTCAAGACATTATAAATGTTTTTCTATGCGGTATCAGAATAATTTTGATATAGTAATCCTTTTTAGAGCGAGGGAATTGAAATTCGGCTTCACAGTTTCTGTAGATTTGATATATAAACCTTGCCTGCTTGCTTCTGTATTTATAAGAGAATCTTGATAATGGTACCGGAGATTTCCTTCAGCCTTTGCAACTAATCAACTTAAAACGAAGTTGCAACTTATTCCAAAAATAACCTGATGTGTTGAAATATCCAAGAACATACTTAAACTTCCCGCTTGTGGTTTGGCTAATTCTTGCATTCAGTGAATGCAATATTTACCTACATATCTAAGAATTTTTCATGTAGCTCGATAAACATTTTATATACTGTTGTGTAACATTCATTCGTCAATCTTCCGATAAATGTTTCTCTTAACTTCACTTATAGAAATAAACATTGTGCCTTAGGTTCAAAGTGGATTTTTTGATGGTTGATTAATCTTTTTAGAAATTAAATTCTTAATTACTATTTGGTATTCTCCTTACAGAACTAGACTATATAAATTATAAAAGAACATGATTTCTTCCGTACTCCAGCCGGCTAATGTAGTTAGGATAACCAAGTAGCGCGACTCGACAGCACTAAAACTTCAAACTACTAAATTTTAGATAAATGATTATTGGTTGGGTACACGCATACAGAGATACCAAGGCTAGAAAACTGGTTGGCGTGTTATTGAATTCTAGTAATAGAGAAGGTATGGCGGGCCATTCAGTTGCTAAGCGTCTGAGTTACTCCGCACCAAGCCAGAAAAAAGTTTTTTTTCTACCAACTGCAAAATAATTCAGTTAGATTACCTTAAAACCGCTGTGAAACCGATTGACTTCGAGAAAACCGATTCCTTTCTTGTTTTCACCCATTTTAAAATGGCTTCTCTTTCTTAAAAAAAACTTTTTTTAACACTGTTTAACCTCCAGCCGTTCTACTGTCCTTTGAGACTTTGTTGCTAATGGATCAGAATTTATAGAAAGCCCATTAGGGAGAATCCCTGTTCTAAAACAATTTAGGATCTTTCATAAGCTTTGATTTACGATACAGTGTCAAGTATATAGTTCTTCATTTCCCTTCCAAGTAATTATCGGTGATGTCACGTTAATGTTCCTTGTTTCGTGAAAAGTGTCGCGTATATGATACACAATTTTTATACAAAAAAGTGGAGTTGCATAATATTTTGCTCATGGAAAGTTTGGTGTTTACGTGAAGTAAACCTTTGGTAACGAAGGTAAATACCATATATATTTGTTTAACCGTATTTACTCGGGCCAGTTCAGTACGGTCTTCACCGTCTTAGCTATAGGCTTATTTTATCGTCCAGTATAAGGTTTTCAACACTGCTTTCCTGGTTATGAAAAGTTTAGAATCATTTATTTTATACTAGGTGTTAAAATTTTGTTGCTGAATATGAGAAAAAGAAAGACGTGGAGAGAGGATAAACTTATGTGACAGGCTTAATTGTCGTTCTGTTGTTGGCGTGAAAGTTTTCACTTCTTCCCAAACTCTACTCAGTTAATACAATTGTTTCCTCTCCATGTAAATTGTCGGTGATGTCACCTTCCTGTTCCTTTCATTGTTTGACCAGGAACTTGTTCCCAAAACGCTGCTAATCTTGTTGTTGTTGTTGCTGGGGCGACGTTTCTTGAAAAAACCCTAAAGCTTCAAATCACGACAAAATTTCCCATAACGACGTACCCTAAGGTATATTCCCCATCGATTGACGGTATTGATTTTTGATTTCTAGATTTTGAGAGAATTTAAGTGCAATTTTAGATTGCCTCGTGAGCATTGATTATCGCAGTTAATATTCAAAATTAATATGTATAGCCGAAGCCAACTAAAAGAACTAAGTCCGTCAGTTCACATCAGACCGCCATAAATTTTAAATGTTAATTTGCACAGTGGTAATAAGTAGAAATTTCTATAAATGACTGACTCAGTTAGACTTTTATTTTTGATTCTTGTGAGGGATTTTACGAGGAATTCTTCTGGATTTCTTTCCGACAGTGACCCGACCTATTAACGATCCGACTTTTAGTCTGGAAATTATGTTGATATACGCATGTGTGGTCTAGAGTGCCAGGGAAGTGGCAGCAGATTGTAGGGTAGTGGACAGCTTTTTTCTTTCTTCCAGTGCTTACAACTCATTAGTATTGCATAGCAGGGCTTGCGGAAGCTCGTAATGTATCGGCTGGCAGCGAAGCCTTAAAAGAAATTTAAAGTTAAAATGTTCTTAAATACTAATGCGTTCGCATAGGAGAACATAATTATCTTAGCTGTATTTGGTCGTCGTCGTTCGGTCGACACTCGTTTCCATCTGTCGAACTGACGTGACGTCATCCGAATCCTCGGCAAGAATCGTCGGTTTATGCTCGAGCACTCTTTCGGAAAGTATATATGGCAGCCATTTTAGTTGTTTCGCCTTTGATGGTGTTCCTATGTACAAAGGTTACGGCAGGTGGCAGGTTGTGTACATTATCTACCGTGTCTAGTTTTCCTATTTCGTTTTAAATTTGGCAAATATTGGAGATTAGTTTAGTTGATAGGTTCGGCCGGCAGTCAGCGTTTTTAAAACTTTTATAGTTCACAGTAAGTTGTGCCCGGACATTCAGGGCGTCAGTGCAGTGTCAGTTTGCTAAGTGCATGCATGTATACAATAAAAAGCTATTCACGTTAATGAATAAAGGTTTTTAGTAACTTTGCAACGACAAAAAAATCTCAGTGTAGTTAAAATATTGGTACCAACTGTGCGCTCCGGCACTTTAACGGATGGCTGCGTTGGCCATCTATCAAACTGACATGCCAAATGGCTTTAAAAACCCATATTCGCGGCCCGGAAGATATCGTCGGTAAAAAGATGGCGAGAGTGAAACGGAGTGTTTTCAGAATCTATCGCAACCCAAATCTGGCAAAAACTTTCAGTTTCCTTAGCGGGAATTTCAAATGAAAATGAAGTTGAAAATCTAGAGAAAAGCTGCTTAGTAAGCGACAAACAATTGAAAGTTAAAGGTGTTAGTAACCCAGTTTGCCGTTCATGGCAAAAAAAAGTTTACAGGTTTTGCAAATAAATATTTTGGCTATGTTGAGTCAGTTGAAGAGGCCATGTGTGTGTTGAAGGAATATGAGTTGGAGACTACGTCAAAGTTCTCGACGTGTTTTAAGTCAGACAAGATGTTTGGAATTCGTGATAACCGGAAAAAACATTTTTGTATTAATTCTACAATTAAGAAACTCAGCAACTTTTGCAAAGCAACTGCTGAATCAGCCAATTGCTATGAATGTTGATTAGCCTTGTTTCAGTGTGATTTGTTGAAAGTTACTGCATAATAATTAAAGAAGTTATGAAACACACTACCAAATAACAACCACGAAAGGCTGCGGCCGCTATGAAGCAGTTGACAAGAAAAAATACTTTTTGAACAAGATGTATTTATCAAGGAAGTCCATAGATAAATAATTTAATTAATGTCCAAAGGGTAAAAGGTGGTGTCAGCGGTGTTCATAACCTTCGAGAAAGTGTTTACAATATTTTTTTCTCGGCAACTCCCTAAAAAACTGACAAGGAAACTCTTTTAGAAATTAATGAATGACAAACCCCTCATAAATTGCTCATAATTTTGAAAGTGCATCAACAGTTTCCGGGATTTTCTCTGCTTCTTAATTCTTAGCGGCTCTATAGTCCTCAATCTGAATGCAATTTCTGCGTGTGGAAGACACTGAAAAAAGTAATTCCACCCTTTTGGATATGTCAATTCCTTTAAAATTATTATTACTTCCAAAAAGAAGGAGATGGAGGCCGGACGTCTCGGAAAACAGACTTTAAATTAGAAATAACTTTAGTAGGATCAATATATCCTGCATGGCCAAAGCCCTAATGGTCCAACTCTCGTTGATTTTCTCTTGTTTCAAGCCATGATATAAACTTGGTACAGAAAAAAGTATTGGTTAATAAATAATAAGTCAATGTCCATGTTCTCCATTGAGTTTTTTCGATTATCCTTGATAATATTCACAAACCTTTCCAGTGCACAATCGCAGTTCCTTTCGGTTTGATTCGGTTGCGTGTTACCGGGAAATGCATGAAATCCAAAGCTTATCGCTTACTGAACTAAGTTCATTCCGTTACTCTAAACTCAGCCACTTAGTCATTCACCGATTCAGTATAGGTTGTTTTTAACACCTGTGCATGTGATGGTGTGGTTGTCTGGCTCGGAAGTGGCCGGAACACAATAAGTGGTACTAATAGCATCGAGTGATTCAAAAGGTGGTTTATAAGAATGACCGCATAAAACCGTGTATATGATATTTGAAATAAATAAACAAGTTAGAATGCTTATGATTAGACACCGGCTTCGTTTACTCTTCTCTAATTATCTTACAGAGGTCTACGTATCAAAATAGTAAGTTTATACCAAGATTTAGCATTGACATTGTCAATAAAGATTTAATTTATCAACAGTACTATACTAATACAAAATATGAAAAAAAAAAAATTAGATAGATATTCTTTGAATGCTTTTTTGCAGTAAGTCATCTTTTTACGAGTTAAGACAAACTGAGAAATTTACTAAAATACTTTGTTATTAATTTTTTGTTTCGATTCTTACTTAAATGTTGTAAAAATGTTTCTCACACAATGCAGTGTGAGCAATATTTCCTGGCGCATCACCTATGTGATGTTTTTGGCGCCGGGAAGCTTGCCAAAATACAATAAGTGGTACTTAGAATCGAGTTTAAAAATATGATTCAAAATGAAGTTTATAGGGATGACGGCACACAACCGTGTATACGGGATTAGAAATAAAACGTTATTATAGAGTGCTAATATGGTTAATCACCGTTTTTTCTTGTAGAGGTCTAAACACTCAAATATCAATTTTTTTATACAAAGGTTTAGATGGCACTGTCAAATAACATATGTAACACAAAAAATAAAAAAAAACGAGATGTAATGTTCTTTAGAAGGTTCTTTTTCATATCTCTTCGTTTGCTCTGTATATAATATAGTTTGATACTTCATCCTAGCTTGTATCCATTAAGGTTTTGGATCCGGAGTCGTATCATTTTTAGAAAGTTTTGAAAAAGATATCATACCATTATGGGCACAAAGTAAAATCATATTTCTTTTATTTGATATAGAAATATTATACAAATATATATACCATCAGTTGTAAAAATATTCTACAGGAATCCTTTTTTATCTCAATGTCAATGAATCTAAATTCTGCAGTCGTTTCCTTTCTAGAAGGTTTTGAAAATACACATTCTTAGTTTTGTTGCTGTCATAACTTTTTGTTTGATGGCAAAAAATAATAAATAATTATCATGAGTTTCCTAAGTTCTACTGTAATAGTATCCTACAACAATCTTTTTTTTATTTCAACGTCCATATATCCATTTTGGTTGTTGAGTCATGCCCTTTCTTCACCAGAACTCTCACTGTGTAGTGGATTGGTTTACAGTTGGTCTTACATTTACCCACACACTCGGCTCTCTTGAATTGAGTTCTGGGTGAACTTGTGTCTCTCACCCATCTCCAAGGGCAGTATGTGCTGCTTGTTGGACCACTAGAAATAGCGTCACGCTTTGTTCGTGGGGCTGGAAACGTTGTTGTTTGCGCTGACAGTTTCTCGACAAGGAAATATTTTTCCTTAAGACTGTTGAGGGCCTTTTTAAGCGTTTTAAATTTCAAGAGTGTCGAATTCTTGCAAGGTGCTTGCTCGGTTAGAACGATTAATACGGCAACAAGAACCACGCAGATTATCTGACGAGGAAAAAACAAGATAACACTATGTTTTAATGGTTCAAAGTTCAATTCTAACAACTTAAAATCAAGCTTTTACATTGGTTCAATTAGGGAAAAGACGGCAACAGAGGGTAACAACGACCATTTGATGAAGAGCTGAAAAAAACTGAACTTTACGTGTATTCTACCATATTTATTTTTTCATTGTGTTTTTGTTGGAGTTTGTATAGTAAAAAGTAACAAAAATTTTTTTTACAAATTTACAGATTCAAGCAGTTGGTATTTTTCGCAGAGGAAGATTGTATGTTAAACTTGCTCAGTACGTACAAGACTTTCAGTTCTTATAGATGGAGATACCATGCAACTGAAGATAAAGTTGACAGATGATTCTAGCGAACAAGCATGTATAGTTAAATTTATGTCTAATTCGTTTGTGAAGTTCCACAAACTGCCACAAAAAAATATCACGTACCTTTTGCCTTAACAGAGGGTGTCGCTGCATGGCACTTCTCATATCAAAATCGTTAATTGGACTAGTAAACCTAAATAATAATCTTTTTTTGATGCACTAGTAGTTGAAATAGCAGTTTGGTTGCTGTATACCTTTGTGGAAATGCAATAACTTGGCGGCTTGCGCGCATTTGTATTTGTAAGAAAAAAATCATTTCGGGGATTTCCTGCAGTGTATGGTGTCATAACAGTCCTGAATTGAATGATTTACCAAACTAATTTTAACTACTTGATTTACTGGTTTGGAAGAGAGCTCTTGATTCAATTTCTTTTTCCGCGTCATGTACAATGTTCTTCTGGCGCCAAAACAATCGTTTAATGGTTCTTATGAAGTGGACGGCTCTATGGGCTGTTTGATAAATTGCAGTTGATAACACTCTTTTACTTTCCCCACAAAAGAGTGAAAATTTTGTCATGGAGTTGGTTTGTTTTTTAACGATCTCTGTCGCTACTGATTCAAAAAAGTACCTTAAAACCGCCTGGAACTCGTGAGTGTTTATATTCATAGAAGCAGCCAAGGTTAATTTTATCATATATTGTACCACATACCTAAATATCTACGCAGTTTTTATTTAGCAGTGTGAAATGTATCATTACAGCACCTACTGACCTCAATTAAGGTTTATCTCAACAATATTCCATCAACCCTATTTTTAAATAATTTGTTTGGCTTTTAAGCCAAAAATATAAACAGAAATGCGTGTCGTGTAAAGTGCAACAACACTTTGCAGTTTCGTTCTTTCTCAGTAAAAGTTCGAATTCAGGACTTGGTTGCCTAAATGCTACAGAGAAAAATATAAAAGAGAAGCAACAGATATTGGCTAATGCCGGTGTAACGATAAATTGGGTTTACATATACAAGCATATACCCGTATACGGTATAGTATATATGTTAAGAGCCAACCCCTCGTCCCCCGACACACTCACACAAAAACCCTTTCAAATCTCTTGATATATTGCTCTCAGTGCAGGTAAAATTAGCCATTGACTACGTTAAAGCATGTAGCTAAACACTGTGATATCTGCCTTTGGTATAAACTCAAAAATGTTAAACACGACAGCATATAACAATAGAAAACACAACGTATAACACGTTTTATCTTATATGATAACCGTTAACAACACGAGGGCTTGCATTCGCCGTAACATAGATTGTGTTAACAAAATTCAATCAGTCTTAAGTTGTTATTGAAAATTTTATACATAGAAAGTGATGAAAATTCTAACCATTGCGTTATGAGACGCTACTTCAGGAACCGGCTATTGTAATGTGGTAATCTGTGACGTGACGGCCTTACCACAATACCCTTGACTGTTTGAAAATTCAGTGTCCAATCAACAACCAACAAGCACGCAATGTGACTAAAAGATAAAATCTTCGACTACTAGTAAAACAGCTCACAGTTAATAGTTATAGTACATATATGGTGTATTTTACAATTCATTCCTAAGCCTGACTTTTCAGGATGTGTTTTGATACAGCTTTTGAAGCTAATACATTTAACTATAATAACAGGGCCGGCCTGGTGTACGTGTCGTTGCATGAATTAAAAAAAAACTTCAGGATATAAAAAGTTATGTAAACAATTTATTTCAGGAGTTTTGTGAATATACACAACAGGGAAAAACCCATTATGTACCAAATATCTCTTATAAATACGGCCGAGTCTCAAACTTTCGGCAGTTTATTGAACTGAGATCATAAGCGAAAAAAATATATGCTAAAGAAAAAGGAACAGCCTTTCGATAATTTTCAGTGACAGGACTTCGTATTTAATCAGACAATGAAGCGATACAATTTGTTTAAACAGAAGGTATGTGCTTGACCAAATGTGATTTTTTTTCTTCTCCCCTTTTTATGTATATATGAAACTACATTCAAGAAAATTCAACGGGACTTTAAGATTTCCTTATTTACTACGTTCTGTCTTTTTGAAACTGAATACTGCATGGTGTCAAATGTTGCAGAAAATCACTAGAGACCAATTAAAAAAATGGCTGTTTTTTAAAGAACAACGCCAGATATCGACAAACCAAAACTTAGACAAGATAAATCATTTTGTTAACACACGAAAATTGTCTTTCTTTGGTATCTTAACGATGAACTTATGCTCTAGTATCTGTATCTATGATTCATTCATCCCGGAATCTTACAAAATAAATCAATGAAAGATTTAAATATAATTAGAGAGCACTTTTGGTGCAGAAATTCATTTATTTATCTTCTTGGTCAGTTATAACTGCAAATAAAAAAGAACGATAGCTCTGACATAGCAAGATTTTACGACAACTTTGTCTACCTGGATAATGTTGTAAATGAACTGTCACCAACTCATCGGGTCCAACTACATCAGTCAGTTTTTTCAAATAAAACAAAGTCTTTAAAGACACTGAAAGGGGTATAAGACTCCAAATAACTGAAGTTTTGAAGTTTTTCTTCCTTTGGAATCCTAACAGATGCATTTGACACTGTTTTGTGGAAGTCACTGACAATTTGCTTAATCTTTTCCAGATAACCTGTTTGGTTCTTGCTACCGCTTTAACAGTTCTGACAGAGCAAGCTCCCTGCAAGAAAAATTTGAAACTCAAAAAGACCCTCAACAGTCTCAAAGAAAAGTATTTCCTTGTTGAGAAACTCTCAGCGCCAGCTATTACAACTTTTCCAGTCCCACGAACAAAACGTGACGCTATTTCTAGTGGTCCAACAAGCAGCACATACTGCCCTTGGAGGTGGGTTAAAGACACAAGTTCACCCAGAAGTCAATTCAGCCCATTGAGAGCTGAATGTGTGGGTAAATGTAAGATCAACTGTAAGCCAATCCACTACACAGTGAGAGTTCTGGTGAAGAAAGGACGCGACTCAAGAACCAAAATGGATATATGGACGTGGAGATCAAAAACCATTGTTGTAGGATATTATTACAGTAGAGTTTAGTACACTTATGACATTTAATTATGTAATTTTTTTCACTAAAGAAAAAGTTATGACAGTTACATAACTGTGAATGTATATATTTATTAAAACTTTTTGGGAGTCGCAGTATTTAACGAACTGTAAGCTCAAGCAACATAGTTATTGCAAACAAAGAATTATTCTTTACTTAAAGAACTAGTGTACGAAAAGTCTATTGAATAAAACAAAGGCATTTTATCTTAATGCAAATGAGTTCTCTTTACTTATCAGTAAAGCTGGTTCAATTGGAAGGCGACATTGCTCTCGTTAGTGTATTATAAATGCGATAGGTCAAGGGCATTACCATAATGCCCAGCGTGAACAAATAGAGATCTTGTATGTATTTTCATTAGCTCTAATTGGAGAACTGTTGTTATTTGTGTTATTTTGCTTACGTTCTTTAATTAAAGTAGTTCTTGATTTTGTTCATGTAGTATCGAAACAAAGCCCGATACATATCAAGTTTGTGAATGTTCACGCCTATGGTCGTGCATGTATTTAGCCTGAAAATGGGGAGCAGACAGTTTAAGTTTCTATACTAGAAGTAATCAAAGATCAGTTAAGTGCGTTCGACAGTAGAGCACCAATTACGAGTGTACAGAGACAGTTGCTTTTGTTAACTCTCATAATGTTGTTTGGACCACAAATCATGGTCAACCCAGCCAAACAACTGGGATTTTGAGTGAGTTTGCCTGCAAGTTCCATGCCAATCCCCGATCTTCCAACGCAATATATCGAGATAGGTCGACTGCAAAAATTCCACGCGGTGAAAGGAATTGACGTCGCTGGGGATCGAACCCACGACCGACACACAAAATCTTGCTCAAAATACGCAACTACTGAGTCCGACATGCTAAATTGCCACCCAGGCAAACATCTCATCTTTACAGCGAGTTTGTCTAAAAGCACTCCGCCACTGCCTAATCTTCCAACGCAAGATCAACTGCAAAAAATTGAATTGGCCGACCAACATGTAAACTCTTGATCAAAATTCGGCATCGAGTCCGACACGAAACGCAACGTTTCTTTCTTAGAAAATATATCACTGCACAACTTTTTGATGTAACTTTTGATAAATAGCTGCACTCATATTTAAACGCAACAGTTTTTAAAACAAATTATTGCGAAACACAACCACACCGAGTGCCGACGACACAACCACACGACGTCGAAAAACGTAGCAAGTCGATATTAGTCAGCAAGCCATCACGTTCGCACGAAGTCGAGGCAGTTTAAGACGGTCGCCCGTACGTACGAAAATCTCTCAACGCAGGATGGCATCAAGCCTGAGCCCGCGAACAACGCCAAGATTAGGATGCGTTCTCCTTCGTTGAACGCAAAAAGTAACTTTTCTCCTAAAGCTGAATTTCGTGGTTTTAAAGATAATTGGATGGCTTAAAATGCAACGCAAATCAAAACCCGAAACGGACCCTGAGCCGATCCCAGAATTATTTCTTCCGCACTTCATACCCGTGAAAAAATGGTTTTGTCTACGCCATTGTTTCATGATCAAGGTGATGATTTCGATCGCGCACGCGCGAATGGTTGAGTAAGGAACCGAAAGTGCCCGCGGCCTAGAACTCTAGAACGATAAAAGATATCAAAGAAAAAGCCAAACTTGGAGGTTAGATGGGGATGACATCAGAAAATTGATAGATATCGCTTAAAACAAATTGACTTCTCGGCTAAAGGTTGCTTTGGTGCTTGTTTGTGAATGTTTATGTCAAAGTTATGAAAAAGCCAAAAAATGATAAAACAAACGGTTACCGTGGCAACTGCAAATTCACTTACTACAAAATTTATCATCTTTTTGTTTTTTTAAAAATATATTTGAGGAAAATTCTGAAAAATTGTTGGCGATCGGATGAATGCTTAGGGACTGAACGGTGACTCTTTAAATCAGCACGGGCACTCTCGTTTTCCTTTTTTGATTCTCTTGATTTTTGATTTGTTGTTTTATAGTAACGAAACCTGTAATGAAAAGTATTAGTGTAATTCGCTTGTGCAAATGAATGCTCAGCTTACGTGACGGGTCAGCTATCAGGTGACACTTGTGCGGTCCAAGCTGACTCGAAAAAATTCTGAAAACGTTGATCGGTTCGTTAATATTCCAGTTAGTGATATATTTCAAGAACCTATTTTTTCTATAATTGATATTCATGCTTATTCATTTCTAACAAAGAAGAAAATATCTTTAAAATAAGATGTTTTAGAGACTTCTTAAAGCTGAAGAGGTTTCGATAGACGAAAAAATCCCTTGACAGCTTTAGATTTCGAACTGACGATGCCTTTTCTTCACTGAATTACAACTTGAATTAGTTATTAAGAAATTTCAAATATTTTTTTGTTTTAAACAGCAAGCAATTAAGAAAAGAGATGTTAGGACAACATTGATGGTAACTCTATCAACTGTGAGAGCCTGTGCCAGCCTTTTTGTGTTCGACGTAAGGAGAACGCAACCCTAATATTTTGCTGTCTGTGGTGTTTATATGCGTGAAGATTTTTGGGGGTTTGCAATTGTACCAAATCTGCGCCATTTTGAATAAATAATCAAATTTGCCTATAAACTGGATAAACGAGATTTTTACTGGACAAACAAGGTTCTCAACCCTCGTGGCGTTGAAGTTTGATACATGCATTGGAGTCGGTACAGTGTAGCTAATTTTTGTTCTTGTGGAGTTGATTTTCGTTCGGCAAGTTCCATTAATTCTTTCTTCAACGATGTTTGCGATGTTTTTAAAAGGATCATGGGTACAATTTTTCAAAGCCAGTCGTCAGAGAAGTGCGTACTACTTCTAGAGCTTGCAGAAAACCTGACGTGCGAGAACGGCTTGCACTGTCCATGTCCACCGAATCCGTTTCCTTCATCAATTT
>JAOBAT010100202.1:0-16016 GCA_026413305.1 Hydrozoanthus tunicans
GTCCATAATACAATAACAACCAATACCCCTAAATCAGGTTTTGAGAAATTGAGCTCTGAAAATGTGGGGAGGGGTAGTGGGTATGTGCCGCCACCCACCACCTCCCCCGACAAAATTGCGTTCCATGAAAATACCATTGTTTTGACTTCTTCCCCAAAAATTAAAGTACTCTAATAAAGTGTGTAGTGTGTAGATAACTCTTAAGTTGGAGGAGCTCATTTTCTTTTACAAGTTGGAGTAACAAGACACGTGTGCGAAAACTCATAAAATTTCCTTTTTAGGTTATGGAAACATTGTACCAGTGACGCAAGAAGGAAGGCTATTCGCCATAATATACGCCTTTTTCGGAATCATCCTCACACTACTAACCTTACAAGTCGTTGGGGAAAACATGTTTTTCGCCTTGAGAGTCTTTGTCACTAAACTGGAGAAAGTTTGCTTTGGAAACAAAGCAGCGTGTCACCAATTGTCTGAGAAGTGCCTTCTTATTAATGTATTTGTTGTGGTTGTGTTAATCCTATTTGGAACCACACTGGAGCTGTATGTAACGAGTGGAAGCAAGAAAAGTTGGACATTTCTTGACGGAACGTACGCCTGGTTTATCACCTTCACCACCATAGGATTCGGAGATCTAATCCCCGACAGCTTTCCGCATTGGTTTCTTTGTTTGTACACTTTGCTTGGCCTTGCCAACATGTCTTGTCTGATCAATGCCATGACAGCTTGTCCACATCTGAGTTTAAAATCCGTGTTGATGGTCTGTTTTTGCTGCGGCTTTCGACGAAAACAAGACGCAGTCCTTCCGGTTGCTAATGTTTCCGTTAATGCGGACAGAAAGAAAGATGCTGAAAATTCTGAACTCGAAAGTAAACTCCACGAAGTAGTTACAAGCCAAACAAAATACGCAGTAGATGCACTCGAGATGCATTCGAGGCGGTGTTCGAAGGAATAGTTTGCATCTAAAAGACTCAAAGCACTGTTCTCTTCCCTCTCACAAATGATAATGAATGGCAATTAAAATGGTGCTACCGTTCATCTTAAAATGCTATTCAAGAAAGGCCGATGTTTTCAACATAGTCAGAAGTCAATAGGTAATACCCACGCCGCAAGGGGTTGTGGGACTGAGTTGAGTGTAGGAAGTATTTACAACAGATCGGCGAACTATTGTCTTAGGTGAAAACGACTGAAACTCAAAATTCACGTCGGAACTCGGTGTTTAAATGTTTTAAACAGAATGACTTAAATACGCAAGGTGGACGTTTTTGCTATCATTTCCACGACCGGCGCTGTATGGATGCACCGCTATAGTTTAGTTCAATCGTACTTTTCTTGTTCTATTTCATTTTCTATGGATACTGGCTTAATGAATATCTACCTCGCACCTTAGAACGAATGTTTTAAATATCAAAATTCACTGTGTTATTTTAGATCGAATGAGCACGTGTTATATATGAAGCACTATGAAAAAATACTATATTTGTTATTATTTTAACTATAATCAAAATTTTCATTAAATTTTTTAACAGATACCCAGTTTTTATCCAAATGCGAACCTAAACTTGGCTTACAAATACTCAAATCTAATACTATAGTTTAAAACATATATAATTACACAGTTTTAAATATCCACTGAGCAATATGTAAATATATACTTGGATACCTCAGTGAACTATTATCATCCCTTATTGTTTTTCTTTCTGTGTACACGTGTATATACATCAAAAATCTGACTGACCATCCCGAAAAAGTGGCAGGACTCGGTGGGAGGTCAGATCCCACCGCGACGTCAGTGATTTTTTCTCTTTCCCGCTTAATGTTGGTTTTAATGGCCGGACCGATTTTGGGTCCTTAAATTGCCTTAAGTCACCTTAAGTCGCCCTGAATCGCACTAAATTGCAGTCATTTTTCACCTCATTACTCGGGCTACCTGTGTTAGGCCGAGTCTACGTCTGCGAAGCCAATCTATCAATCTATCTATCCATCAATCTATCAGTCTATCGACGTATCGACAAACATGTAAGCCTGCGAGTTGGTCAGCGGTGCGCCATATGCAAGACTGAAAACAACAGAACAGGCCCGTTCAAACAAATGAACTTCAGCCTGCATGTACTTACGCAGCAAGGAACACCCACTTGAAATTTTGTTTAAAGAATTTTGAGTGTGAACTTGAAGTTGAATGAAAATATTTAGCAACTGACAATTCCATTTCGAGCTATGACAAAGTTAAAACACGCATTATAGATCGTATACATTTTTGAGGTTCAAAACTTAAGCGTAGCCCGAGTAAACGCCATTACAGGCGCCTAGTTTTTCCTTAAATCGCTTTAAGTCGCCTCAAATTGCCCTAAATTGACTTAAGTCGCAATAAGTCGCTCTAAATCGCTGCGACTTAAAGACCCGGAGTAGGTCTTATGAGTTCTCTGCATGTTGATGCTGTAGATTAGCGAAACTAGGGTTGTAGCCTGTACCAGTGGTAAAACCCTCTCAAATCTATAAGTTGTATAACGAGTTGTGATAAGTATAATAAATGTTTGCAAAAACTTTTGCTTTAATCAATTTTTTCACACTATGAGAACGCCATTAGACACTGAGTTTGTGTAGACAAAATGTGGTTTGCTTTACACCTGACTTGTGATCTGAGATGTTGTTTTGAATATCAAACAGTTTAGTCTACATTTTTGAATTACTTCATTCAAAAAATAAATTACTTTTGGAATATAGCCAAAGTGGAATGTAGATCAAAACCACGCGTCAAACAAACTCCTTTACTTTAAAGATAAGTTGCCAGCTAATAGTTTGCATTAAAGGAATCCTCGTTTGTACGTTATTGATCTCAAATAAAACGTTATTTTCATTTTCCTCTTTACCACTATCTCTGTCTTTCTGTTGTCTTTTTTTTTTCTTCTGTGGTTCTTCTGTTCAAGCTTTCGGTGAAAAGGCAGGCCCTCCGAAAGCTTGTACAGAAGAACCACAGAAGAAGTGAGAAGACAAGAGATTGTGGTACAGAGGAAAACGAAAATAGTGTTAACTCCAACCACAATGGCCCAAATCGAGGACATTGCAAAATAAAAAAAAAAATTAAAAAAACAAAACTTTTGTTAAGTCTACGTTCGTATCAGCGTCTCTAACTTAATAATTCTGTGGGTAAAACTAACACAAAGCAATTTCTATTGATCAGTTCCACGGTTTGATCTTCACTAGCGCTGCCATTTTGATATGTGACCTGTTACGTTTGTAGTCCCAGTCTCCCATTCAGCAAGATTTTGCCGCGTCGGCCGTTTTACTGGCGTTTGCCATACGTACGCCGAGGTAAGGGTTTTCGCGTTTGATATATTTACGTGAGTACATCTTATCTTTTTCCAAGCAAAAAAAGAGATTTTAAGTCGTAAAGAGGTAAAAGGATGTCATACGTAATGTTCAGTTAGCTAAATTGAAGAAGCAACACAATAAATTGTTCAGCCTAGTGCTAACTGGGAATTCTCATCAACGGGAATCAAACAATTTTTAACTGTGACATACAACAGTAAGAACTTACTTTCTTTGATAATAATCATGTACTTCCAGAATAAGAATTTTTAAATTCACTTGGCAATGGTTTCCTGTCTAATTCGAGTCGCTGGCGTGTCTTTGCTTGAAGCTCACATCAACGTCAACCAAGAAAACAAGACAAAAATACGGCAAACGTCAGACGTACCGGAAATTGACGTTTGCCGTTTCACGTATACGCGGTGCTAAATAGTGAGAGTAGCACCGCGTATACGTGAGACGGCAGAACCAAATATAAGATAAATTCGAATAGGCCATCACACTCAAAACTGAACTGCTTACTAGCGCAGTACAGAACTTTTACGCCATAAGCTAACGAACTCAAAGGGCTCTATGAGGCTATGTCATCTCATTTCGCCTATCCGCTATCCGCTAGTCTGGTTGTCAGATACGGTTACAAATCGAAATAAGAATGAAGTGTGTGATTGACATTCTATACCCCTCACGATATGTCATCCATTGCATATGCGTCAAATACGAATGATGTAAAAACAATAACTAACATTTAACATGAATACGGTTGAACATTTCAGTCCTATAGAATCATAAAACTGACCCAACTTCGATCAGGTTCCATTTAACTTGAACAATGCAGTAAACTACAAAGTGACTTTCCGGTCTACTTTTGATATACATTGAAAGACGTTTTTGAATGAGTTACTGATCTTCTCTTAAGTTTTGAATGTGTATTATAATTACAACGCAGCTTAGCAAACATAAATAGACGATTATAACGATTAACGGTGGCATGGAAACCAGAATCAGTTCCAAGATTAATTGACTCGCTAGCCGCAAGCTCGTTATCACAATATAAAAACTCCTTAGAATTATGGAATATATGAAAATTTTCAACGGTATCAGCTCTTGTGTCAGTCATGCAATATCAAAAACATAAAAAATTTATAAGGATCCAGTACAAATATAATATAGATGTTAATTTGAGTTGCTCTTTAATTTACATAAGCTGTCAGTTAGAAAAAAAGTACTTTTCAATGAGTTGTCGCACTGTTAAGGCTGCATTGCTGAATTTTAGATTGAAAAGTAAACTAGGTCAACAACTTTTTTTTTTTTTTTTCGCCAAGTTATTGGGCTGTATCGATTCATTTGTGATTCACGTGGTTAAATCTGTTAACATGCAGAGGAACTATTGTTGAGCATGGCTTTCCAGTCACTTTCCTACTCATTCAAGAAGTCTTTTCAAACTGAATTTCTAAATGAATTACCTGCAGTTTTATTAATGTCATTTATTGTGTGAAAAGATCCAATCGAAGCATAAATCATTTATTGTGAGTAGTACAACTCCAAAGCATGCCAAACTGCAAACCTAACCTTAAATGCCGTGCTGCCAACGGTATTTTACGCTTAATTCTGTTTTCTACCTACGTGTCAGTTGGTACCGTTATTATTGTGGCAATCGAGAAGAAAAGCGAAGATGAAGGTCTTAGAAAATTGAAGCTTTGGTCTGACTTGCAGTTTAACTTCACTACGAAATTCAACTTGACCAAAAATGAGTTCGAGTCTCTCGCAGAGGCTTTATGCGACGCTAAGTTGCAGCCCCCGTTGAAATGGACGTACCTTCGAGGCCTTTCATTCATTATTCAATTGGTTACCACTATCGGTAAGTTGAAGTTTTAAAGAAGCTCTAATACTTTTAACATGAAAGCTGGGAATGTTTCAGCTTCGATCGAAAGATAAACAATTTAGGTAAACATTTCAAAGAAGTTGTCGAAAACAAGTATCCCTCAAGACACATAGAACATTTAAACAACAGATTTTCAACGTAATTTCAAAGATGATTTATTAAACAAACACCCGATCAGCCTTGTCATAAAACATATGCAAGAAAAGAAGTTTTGATGCTTTAATGTCAAGCAGAGCTGACTAAATTGCTTACCCTTGACTTGAGTCTTGCCATAAGCCAACAGAGCGTATGTGAAGCACGTTTACAAGAGCATCAAGCAAACATTTACAAATCGAAAACACGAGCTATTAGAGATTCTCGTAAATTTAAAAACTAAACTGAGAAGCTGAGGCTCTAAACGACTTTGCAGGATTCCGGTTTTTCGATGGTGTATCTGAAAAAAGCTACGAATCTCTTAATTTCTAGTTTTTGTCAGAAACAGTCTGTTTAATTCTACGGGCTTATCACTCTGCCCCGGTTGAAGTCCTAGTTTCAGTTTCTTTTCCAGTTGCATAGATTTTGTGTTATACCACAAAATGCTAGAAAAAAATTCATTCAGGCAAACACAGCTAAACACGGATTTTCCTTAGAGCTTTAGAGCTGCGCACACAATTTATTAACTATTTGTTGTGGCCGAACAGAATACCAAATCGTTGTATTACCTTAACTCTCTTTACTAAGTTCCTTAATGAGAATTTAACAAAGGGTTTAAAAAAACATATCTTTATTTTGATAAAAACTGAGTTCGACCATCAGTTACAGCTGCTTCAATGACAGCTGCAAACTTTTCTTAAAAAAAAATAAAAATTGGCCGCGCCATTTCGGCTGTTCAAAGGTTTTATTTAATAAATAATATACGCATTTATAAGTCAGTTTCAATTGATCCACAGGGGCAAGGGCAGAAAACATTGACCCAACCTGACAAACAGTTTGTTCTGTTTGTTATGAAAAAACTTATGGCAGCTATTGTAATTTCAAGCACCAATAATTAAGCGTGTAGTTAAAGCCCGGTTTCCATATACTCGCAGCAGTAGCAGAAGTCGCGTACAAAATTTTTCTACGACCCTTGCGACTGCTGCGACCATATGGAAACCGATGGCGCCCGCGACTGCTGCAACTGTTGAGACTGCTGCAACTCGAGTCGCAGGAATCGCCCGTGTTCTATCTCTGCGACTGCTGCAACATGAGTTTCGCGACTGCTGCAACACAAAATCTTAATGGAAACCTGGGACGAAAATTTGGTTGCGACTCATGCAACAAAATGTATCCCAGAAACCATTGCAGTAGTTTGTTTGTTTACCAGGGGTTGGACCATTCACTCACGACAGTTGCGACAGCTGCGATTTTATGGAAACCGGTGAGTCGCAGGAGTCGCCAGCAGTCGCGGCACACGCAAAATCTTTCTCTTCACGACTGCTATGACTCCTGCAACTATATGGAAACCGGGCTTAATTGAAGTATTAATTGCGAGCGGTAGCAAGCGGCATCCAAATCAAATGTTAGATTCGCGTGTCACGATGTGGACATGGTTTTAAGCCCCGAGTTTTTTCGGGGAAATTTCGAGTTTAGGTGTTTTGAAATGGGCGAACGTCTCAGTGGTGTTTCCACACACGGGCAATGCTCTTCTTGAATGCTTTGGACAATCAAGTTATTCCAGATTCGGAGGTGATATCGTTTAACCATCTACCCAAGAATGTTCCGTTGGACGCGAAATTTATCCCCAATTCAAACAGCTTACGAAATTCAAATTCAATGATGATCTAGCGAAATGGTGGAGCTATCCAAGTCAAAACAAACGCTTTAAATTTCATTTAAAACACTATTATGTATATACTTCTATAGTCAAACTATGTGGGAGCTGTTTATGAATATATAGGGAGGAAACTGGGTACTAGCAGAAACAGAAAGACTGAACGAAAATATGATTCTACCAGGAATGAGTCGAACCTGGGTCTCCAGATTATAGAAGGCGCCTAAACCGATCGGCCGCTTACGTGAACGTGATGAAACTACTTGTAGAAGTGACGGGCTAGAATATACCGGAAAGATCACCGGATCGCCACATTTTTTGTTGGTCAGGGCCGTTGGCGATACTACTACAACCTTTTCTGAAATTCTAAGCAGTGGTCTTAAACAGATGAGATAATTTGGGAGTGCAAGTTCCCTTTAAAATATTGGCTTTTAGAATATTTTACTCACTGAGAAAGAAATCCGTTTGTCGACGTTTCTGCAATCATCACCGTCTAGGTAATTATCTACGTTTATAGAAAACATCAACGAACGCTGCTTTGTTCTAACACACGTTAACTGTCTTGTAGGTTATGGCAATATAACACCTGTTACAGATTGTGGCAAAGTGTTCTGCATTTTATATGCTCTCTTTGGTATTCCAATCACGGTCCTGATGCTGTCTACCGTGGGAGGAGAAATGCTCAACTTCGAAAAATACGTCATCAAGAAAATTGAAACGAGATTACTAAACAGGCAGAGGGTGGCACACAGCGAGTTGAAATGTCTGATAAGTGCATTTGTAACAATTGTTATGCTGCTTTTGGGTGGAGCTTTTGTTGCAGAATACAATCATGACAATTGGACATTTCTGGACAGTTTTTACTGCTTGTTTATTACTTTCACAACAATTGGGTTTGGAGATTTTGTCCCTGGCAAAATGGTATCACTAGGAGGAGTATTTGCATTTAGTTTTACTGCTTTTACCCTGCTTGGTCTCTGCGCCATGTTCAACTTGCTCAACGTCATGAACGAGTTTGCTTTGCGCGGAGGATTTCAGATCAAATTGTTCAGCAACAAAGAACCTGAAAGGGAAAAAGATTGCGAGACGAAAGACACAGCTCTTTAAACACAAACCATGTTTGATGTGGTAGCTCATGTCAAGAATATAGCCTACTCTCGCAACCAAAAAAGAGAACTCTGTAAACAACAAGTGCACCAATTTGATCTAGATTAAGGAATTGTGCAAAAATTTCTGAGTAAAGACAACTCTGCAAACGACAATTTCACCAATTTGACCTAGGTTAAGGAATTAGGCAAAATTTCTGAGTAAAGAGAACTCTGCTAAAAACAGGTGAACTAATTTGATCTAGAATAAGGCAATGTGCAAAAATTACTGAGTAAAGAGATCTAGAACTCTGCAAACAACAAGTACACCAGCTTGATCTAGATTTAGGAATTGTTCAAAATTTCTGAGTAAACCAAAATGGACACAGTGACAGTTCTTATGTCGCCTCTAATGCCATTTTGTCAAATAGCACCTTGTTTCAAACATTGTAGACTACCTCTGCTGTATAAAAGCACATGTTTCGTTGCAAGCTGATTAACCTTGATGAATTTAACAACAAGAAACGTTTATTGAAATATTTTTTTGCACCAGAGAAAGTTCAAACTTTGTAATCGGAACTAAAGCCAGTTTGTCTGTTTTTCACGGTTGTTAATACTATATAGAGAAATGTCCGCTACAACTTTTATAGTATCTCCAAGTTATTTCGAGCACCTATGTGCAGCACTTGAGGTTGAAAATATTGTTTGAGAAGCCACGGCGGTCTGACAGTTTTAGGAACGTCAAGATGGTTCTTAATCTGAAAAAGAAAAACATCTTTTACAAGTTTTGAAATCAACGATTAACTTTGTTCCGATATTGAGTGCAGTTTTCTTGGTTCCCGGAGATTATTGCTTGATGACGATTCTTAATGAGCTGCTTAAAATCTGGGGTGACCTGGGAGGGGGGGGGGGGGGGTGTTAATTAACATTAAGTCTAGATAGCTTACATGGCATGATAGTGTCCAGGCCAAGTTTCACAATAATTTCTCCTGCAAACTTTCCTTGTCTTCACAGCTACCCGAATCAAACACAGAGCGGTCAATAGAGGCGAGGTATCTCCCAAATTCTTTCTTCCTGCTCTCACGGGTGTCACGCTTCATCACAACTTTCCTATTAATCTTAACCCCGGATGCGCGGGCTTTTGGACGTACAAGAACTACATTGTGGTCTGATAAGCCAACTGAGTTCTTATCATATAGGTGTGCCAGATTAGTGATAGCTAAGTTCAGAATCCGGTTCCCACGAGTCGCTTTGTCCACAAGCTGCTTCAGTTTGAATTTGGAAGTCATTCGCGAGATGTTAAGATGATTAAAATCATCACATAACAAATTTCCTCACGTAGGGTACAACCCTTCGATGATGATGAGTGAGGAGGACAAATATTCCAGCATACAACATTATCATCACGAAACTGTGGATGATAAATAGATCCGTCGATAACACAGGTTACCCCGCGTGGTAGTCTAGGGGGTCGTAGCCAGACGCATAGAACATCAAGTTCGCCTTTGTGAAAATCGCTCAGAGTTTTGTGACAAATGCCTTGCTTGACGTACAAACCAACTCCGCCGTGCAGCATGCCATTACACTTATTGTGAAAGAAGGAATGATAGCCCGGAGCGAGGAGGTAATCAACTGAGTATGATCTATCAGCCAAGTTTCCGTTAAAAAAGCCGGGTCGGGATTTCCGTCCAAGATAACCTTCCACATTTCATCGATTTTGGGGGCCTAGGACAGAGTGTTAGCTAGTAGCATGCTTTTGACGGTCAATATGCAAAACTTTCCTCAAATGTGGTCGATTCTGAAAACGTAATAGAGTGGAATAAATTGGTTTGATTTGCCGTTTTCTAGCAGCTTCTAACTTCTTTATCTTTACTGAGTGTGTCCCTTCCCGGGTTCTTCTGAATTTCCAAAGAATGCTAAGCGACTTAAGTGAGGCCCTGATATCAGCAGTTAGCGGTCGAAGTGTGGCTTCACTTGTACATTTATATGCATATGACTAGGCGTTTGGACATGACGACGAGACGTTTTCCAGCAATAATGGAGTGAGAGCAGTAAATTTCTTGAATAAGAAATCTTAGTAGTGTTAACAAATGACTTATTAAGGATGCTTTAAACAATCAGATGTGTCCAAGGCCTAAGGACTTCACAAAAAAGTGTAAAATAAGGAGCGGTTAACTGAAGCAGCCAACCGGCGCTAATTACAATTAATAAATCAATCTCGAATATTGCGGTTCGCGCGTTGTGATTGGTTCATTCAATCTCGGTTATCAGCTCATATTTGGAGTTCACCAAATATGGAAACTAACTGTAGTGTTTCCAAAGCCAAAAAATAGGTTCTGAATAAAATTTAGCTGTTATTTTTAAGTATGGAAGAGTTTAGAAAACTAATTGAATTTAATAAAACAGTTATTCCATTCGCGCTTGTTGGATATGAGATGATTTATAGCCAACTCGGCGTTTCGCGCCTCGTCGGCTATTTACCATCTGATATCCAACGCGCGCTCTTGGAATAATTGTTAACTATCCATTAACATTAAATGTTAATCCTTGTTCTGCCTAAACCGGTTGCAAATAAACTAAAAATGTTCTAACTTTAAAACCATTGTTTGAAAACCTACAAAGTGACTATTCATTTTCTTTATCTTTACATGTAGGGTCTAAATAGTCCATTGCTTCCGCATGCACTTTTAATTCTGAAGTTTGTAATTTTTTTGAGTTTTTATAATTTTGATTTTTAAAATTTTAGTAGGATGAGGCCAGGAACACATATTATTGTATTGAAAATAGGCTACAAAAAATCAATCTATTTCAATTGGCCTTCAGAGGTCTAAATGGTCGGAATATTGTATCGTATTACAATACATGACTTCTTTTATAATTCATGTTTTCCGGCGGCAAAACGTGTGAAACATCATTCCAGTTTTTAGACTTTTACGTGTGTGATACATTTAAAATAGATAAAATTTGAAAAACTGAAATATTTTGTTTCTCAATTTCGCAAGTAACTAAGAGTACGTGACTGGCCATTTGCCCGTTTTTTACGTAGGCTAGAAGTTCAAATCTTGTATTGACAGACAGTGTTATCAGATCTTGAGACAAGATGAGTTTCTTTGCATAAAAGTATTTATGAGAGTCTTTTTTTTTAATTTCAAAAATTCAATGCCAAAGCTTTACTCAGTACTTTACAAATGAAAACGAAAGCAGCAGAACAAGTCAGTTCATTATGAAATCATATATAGGTAAAACTATTGGTGTAATTACAGGATTCATGAAAATCAAATGATGCCAAGTTCTGTTCCTACTAACGATTATTTTACATTCTTGGTATTCTGTCAAGTTTTAATGTTAATGTAATTACGGCGCTGTTAGAAAACATAGCTAGATAATGAAAAAGATGGCATGGAAACGAAAACTCGAAGGATTATCGACTCGCCAGCGTTAGCTGGTAATATCATGGTGTGAAAACTCTATAGATTATATGAAAACTTCCTGTGGCATCGGAAGCCTCGGTGATACATAAACTGTTCTTGCGTCAGTAGTCATGTAACATACATGCACATATAAACCATACGAAATTGATGGGGATCCAGCACAAAATTAGATGATGTTTACATAGGTTGTTTATGAAAGGAACTTTCAAGGAGATGTCGCATTATTTAGGTTGCACTGCTAGGTTTTAGGTTAAAAAGGGAGCTAGGTCATCTTCTTGTTTAGACTAGTTTCATTCGCTAGTTTATTGTAAAACATGTAAACAGAGTCACCAGTAAACAACTATTGAGTTTAGCTTTGAGGGCCGCTTTCCTACTTAATCAAATCTGCTTTTAGAAAAAAGTCACCTGTTTTAATTTATTATACAATTTATTGTTTGAAAAGTCCTCCCGAAGCATAACTCATTTGTTGCAAGTGCTAGGACTCCCAAATATGCCAAACTGCAAACCTAACCTTAAATGCCGTGCTGCCAACGGTATTTTACGTTTAATCCTGTTTTCTATCTACGTGTCAGTTGGTACCGTTATTATTGTGGCAATCGAGAATACGAGAAATGATGAAGGTTTTAGAAAATCGAAGCTTTGGTCTGACTTGCAGTTTAACCTCACAACGAAATTCAACTTAACCGAAAGAGAGTTCGAGTCTCTCACAGATTCTTTATGCAACGCTAAGTTGCAGCCCCCGTTGAAATTGACGTACCTTCGAGGCCTTTCATTTATTATTCAGTTGGTTACCACTATCGGTAAGTTGAAATTTTAAACAATAGCAAGCTCTAGTATTTTTAACTGTGAAGGGTGTGTTTCAGCTTCAAACGAAAGATAAACAACTACGAAAAACAAATTCAAAGAGGTTGTCGAAAACAAGTATCTATGCGGACATCTAGCACAAACAACTTTTATCATGCGGAAACAGATTTCAAACGAACGTACGTAATTTCTCAGAAGATTTATTAAAGAACAACCTACCAGCCTTCTGTTGTCATAAAATACAAAAGAAGTTTCAATGCTTTAATATCATGCAGAGTTGACTAAATTACACGCTTACTCTTGTTAAGTCTCGGTGCCATAGGCCAACAGAGCGTTCTTGAAGTTTACATGCAAGAACTTCAAGAAAACCTTTACAAATCGAAGAAAAACACGAATTGGTAGGTCGATATCCTTGTAAAATTAAAAGCTAAACGAAGTAGCATCGAAGCAGTTTTTTCGGGGTTTCGGTTAATCGATGGTGTATCTACATACTGAGCTGTGTATCAGTCTTTCTGTTTGAAATTAAACAGTTAAGCTCAACGGGTTAGTTAAAATTTCTGTTGAAATTGCATAGATTTGTTAGCCTCTTGCAGCTATTTTCAGGCAAAAAACGGTTAACACCGACATTCCTTAGCTTTAGAGCTGCGTGCATGACTACTGAACACTCTATTTATTGACTTTTTTGCCGGTATGGCCGTATAGAATACCAAATCGTATTCTTCCCCTCTAACAATTTCCGGATTGAAATTTAACAAAGTTTTCTAAAATCGCATCTTAAGTTCAATAAAACTGACTTAGCTTTGACCATCAAATACAACTGTGAGGAAAAACAGCCGCACTGTCTTGGCTGCTCGAAGGTTTGATATCATGTAATAATGATTGATATACACATATCTATAAAACAATTTACATATTAAGCCCCAGGGGTCAAGATCAGAAAATTGTGAGCCATACAACTGTTTGTTACGGGAAAATATGACGGCGTGTACCGCTTTTATAGCAATCATAAGATCAACAAAGTGTCTGAGAGCTTTTTATGAGTATATTGGTCGGAGAAAGTTGCGTATTGGGAGGAACAGCCACAACAGCAACTTGCAACAAAGAAACAACGAAAGCAAGGCCTACTCTGTGTCCTAGGACCGCCGTAATCTCGAGCAATCTTTGGCAACCATGGGCGATCGTAGGCAAGTTGCCATTTTCAACGGAAATATTTTGAGCAGTTTTTGGCGATTTTGTTGGCGATCTTAGGAAAATAATTGATTTTTAAAAGAAATACTGAAATACTTTGAGCAATATTAGGCGAATTTAGGCGTTTTTAGGTGGTCTTTGGCGATTTCAATAGGACGGCCGAAGTAGGCTTTAAAATATGACTATATTAGGAATCAAACCACAATTTCCATGCAGATTATACAGAAGGCGCCTCAACCACTCGGCCATATTATCCCTATAAATGCGATGAAAACACCCTTAATTAAGAAGTGGCAAGATGGCTGGTAGAATTGCTCCTCGGTTCCCAGTTAATTGGCGATTTAAAGGAATTTTACAATAAAAATATATAGAGTATCAAATCGGATTTTAAAATATATATATACAACTGATAGCCTCGATACTTGACGGATCGTCGGTCTATTTCTGTTTGAAAATGATTTACAATATTTTCTTTTTTTTCATAAATTATACATAATATGTTGTAGCTCTAAAGATACGAAAATTAGTTTGAGGCATTCTCCGGGTCATTAAAGTGCCTATAAAGTGAAATTTTTCATTACTTCCTTAGATAGACCTTGCTAAATGAGGCATAGCGGCCTATTTTTTTCAAAATATTTTATGGTTCTTGAAACACTAACAATTATTTTAAGTATCTACGTTTGTAGAAAACATCAACGAACGCTGCTTTGTTCTAACAAACTGTAACTGTCTTGTAGGTTATGGCAATATAACACCTGTTACAGATGGTGGCAAAGTGTTCTGTATTTTATATGCTCTTTTTGGTATTCCAATCACGGTCCTGATGCTGTCTACCGTGGGAGGAGAAATGCTCAACTTCGAAAAATACGTCATCAAGAAAATTGAAACGAGATTACTAAACAGGCAGAGGGTGGCACACAGCGAGTTAAAATGCCTTATATGTGCATTTTTAACAATAGTTGTGCTTCTCCTTGTTGGAGCTTTCTCAGGAGAGAGCCGCCATGAAAGTTGGACACTTCTGGACAGTTTTTACTGCTGGTTCGTTACTTTCACGACAGTTGGCTTTGGGGATTTTGTCCCTGGCAATCACGTTTTACAAGGAGGGGTGTTTCTATTCAGTTTTAATGTTTTTACCCTGCTCGGTCTCTGCGCCATGTCAAACCTGCTGAATGCCATCAACGGGTTTGCTTTGCGCGGAAGTTTTCAGATCAAGTTGTTCATCAGCAAAGAACCTCAAGTGGAAAGAGATTCCGAGACGAAAGATGCCGCTCTTTAGACACAAGCCATGTTTTACGTGTTAGCTCGTATATCATGAAAGAATATAGCTTCTCTCTCAACAAGAAAAGAGATCACTGAAAACAACAATTGTACTTCGTTAATCTAGATCACGGAACGGTCAAAATGTCTTTGAGCAAGCCAAGATGGAAAGAGTAACAGTTTCTTACGTCATCTCTGTTGTCAGTAGACTTTATTCATGATGACGTCACAATAACGTTTTCCTGCACTTAAACGAGGCTTTATGGTGATACTTAGTTGCTACGTGCAGCGTAACGAACATTCCAGTGAATAAAAATGGTAGAACAGACGTTACGAACTGCTGAACAGTAAAACAGTTAAAATAGATTCAAAACTTTCGCGATTTCACATGAGGGTCTCAATGGGGTTAACCATTAGCAGTAAAACGTCAAAAATTTAGCCGTTAGGCCTAAAATTTGAAAAAAAATTAACCGTTAGTCTTAAAATTTTTTTAACTTTACAGATCTTTACCAGATAGCGTATAGCGAATAAAACCGATACTCACGCTATTCAGCGAAGTGGAAGTGTTGAAATTTTTATCGAACCAAGTATTTTTTTAGATCAATGATCAAACTGGGCCGGAATGGTGTAGGCAGCAAGACTTGCTTGACATTTTTCACAGATCTTGCTAGACAATTTTTAAGCCATCTTCATTAACGCGTTGTCAAACCCTTTTGTCAATTGTTAAGTAGCGAGTCCACAAACTTATAAGGAAGGAGCTTTTCCTCCGGCAGTGTATCATCTAGTTTTTAGTTATGCCTCAAGGTCTCGTATTTCTTATTTTTTTTTCTCCGCCTCGTAGTCTCGGTTTTTCTCACAAAATGGCTCGCATTCTCGGTTTTTCCAGCAGAGCTCAAACTCTCCATTTTGCTTGAAACTTGTTTAGTGTCTTTTAAGACTCTGTTTCGGATTTTTCGTAAGTGTCGGTCTTAGATTATTCATCGCTTTTCAAAGTCTCGGGCTCAGGCTTTAATTAAGGCTCTCGGCATCTCGGACATTCTCGGATTTACCATTCGCTATCCTTAAGACATAGACCTGGTATAGTTATAATAATAATAATAATAATAATAATAATAATAATGATAATAATAATGATGCACTTTATTTACTCTGGGTGACCAGGATTACACAAAGTAATTTTCACCTAGGCCCAAAAATAAAAAATAAAAGAATATATTTACATATATATATATAACAATAATGCTAAACCTACTAACTACGGTACTAAATATTAT
>JAOBAT010100213.1:0-16013 GCA_026413305.1 Hydrozoanthus tunicans
TTTTTATACGTTCTTTCCTCCTCCCTCGGGATTTATAACAAACAGTAAAACAGCTTCCCAGGGTGGGTATCTAGTACTTACCGATACACAGTCCTTTACATTTCAGCATGTTTTTTATACGTTCTTTCCTCCTCCCTCGGGATTTATAACAAACAGTAAAACAGCTTCCCAGGGTGGGTATCTAGTACCGATACACAGCCCTTTACATTTCAGCATGTTTTTTATACGTTCTTACCTCCTCCCTCGGGATTTATAACAAACGTTTGAAAATCTCTTGTTTGTAAATAATATTCATTTAATTAGAAGAATGTAATTCATTATATGTGTTATTTGCTCTCTCGTCTGTTTCTGTAAGGTTCTTCTCGACGGGCAAGACATACGCTCTCTAAACCTTGCTTGGTTGCGCCAACATACGGGAATCGTCAGTCAAGAGCCGGTGTTGTTTGCGACGACAATTGCTGAAAACATCAGATACGGTAAAGATGGCGTCACACAGGAGGACGTTGAGAAAGCATCTCGGATGGCAAATGCTCACGATTTCATCACAGATCTACCTCAGGTATCCTAAATCAATCTTGGTTTTCCAAGGTTAAAAACTACCACCTTCTTACTTAATGCACCCTTGCAACCGACTGGGGCCTTTCTACCTATATCTGTCCACGTCATTCCAAGTTTCTTCGTTTCTGTCTGTGTGTCTCTCCCCAAGCTGCTTCTCGGCCGCCACTTTTCCTTTTGTCCTGTGGGTTCAACGTTAGAGCTTGACTGTCACGCCGAGATCTGTGCCGTGTTGCTGTTATTTCCTTCTGCAGCCATGGTATGTCCTATCCAACTTCATTTCCGCCTCACAACTCTTCGTTGGGGACCATCTGGTTCTGAATACTGTTCGCACGCATCTATTGACGAATTTCTGGATCTCTGAAAAAAAACCTTTATCTGATAAAAGTTTTTTAAAGTATTTTATATTTTTATAACCATGTATCCTGATAGCGATGCTTCCATATTTTTATCTGGATCTCTGCCGGTTTTTCTTTCTTGTTCGCCAAGCCTCACCGCCATACAGCAGAAGTATTGCCACGTTTCAATGGAATACCACAAGCTTTGTTTTTGTTGTAAGCTCCCGAGACTTCCCATTGTTTTGAGCATGTGGAAAATGGCTCTTGCCTTCCCAATCTGGTTATCATAACTTTTTCCACACCTCCCTGTTTATCTATGATGCTGCCCAGATACTTAAATAAAACATTTCTAAGTTGCGTATCATTACACTGTGCTCTCTAGGAGGTGATTACCATGTGCTCTAAAAATTCGCGCCACCGCCTCGTTTGCACGGGTGGTAATGCGCTGGTCTTCCTTGTGCGAGGCCAGTGTTCGCTTCTCGGACCTTCTCTCGGGGTCTTGAAATGACTGTGGAGATTAAATCTCGCGTCCTCTTGGATAAGAATGTTGAACCATAGGCCCGTGTGTCGATCGCCTTCTGTCGTGGTAATCATAAAAGGACCCATTTCCCTTTTTGAGTGATGGTGGTGTTATCCCTCGTGCCAGCTAGTGAATAGCGAGCAATTATGAGTTGGTAGTGGATAGGTTGTTCAATTCTGATTAATTCAATTTGTTTGAATCATGCACTAAAAAAGAATCTTCCATTTAAGATTATCAAACTTTTTGTCTCAAAACGGCTGGTTTTCGTTCTTTGTGTAAAATTCCAAGGCTCAGTTTGTTGTGTGAGTTTCAAAACTAAAAATAAAACGCTTTCGGTCAAATGACGGACAATCTTTAGAATCTTTAAAAACATTCTTCATTGCTATAAATAAAGTCTACAAGATCACTTTCTTCTTAATATCTTTCTGGTTGAGAATGTGGAAGGGGAACCCCGTAAGCTAGTGATCCAATTAACTGACATTGACCCACGTGTGTAGTTTCTTAGTGGGCGTATTTCCAATTTACTCCGATTATTTATTGAGTAGGCATAATTAGATTGCCAGGACGGAAGACAGCAGTTTTCGCTTCAAAAAGGACAGTAAAGCATTTACACACCTACTTGGACTGCAAGATAACTGTATGATTTGTGTCCTCGACTTAAAATTATCCCCTGGGCGTGAGTCACTGGCGGTTTCGGGATTGCAAGACATGATGTTATCCTTGGAAATAAACGTGAAATTAATCTATGCCGTTGTTGTGTGGTGTCTAGGGCTACGAAACGTTGGTTGGCGAGAGAGGAGCCCAGCTTAGTGGGGGTCAGAAGCAGCGAATCGCAATCGCTCGCGCCCTGGTCCGAGACCCCAAGATCCTTCTCCTAGATGAAGCTACATCAGCCCTCGATACTGAAAGCGAATCGGTTGTACAGGCGGCTTTGGATAAGGTACCTTTGTTTTCTATACAAGCTACAAAGCTACAATCTAAGACAAAAGTCCTTGGACACTTTTGTGAAAATACAACCCCCGCATCCCCTTCTAGTGTTGCGTTGATTTCTGTTAATGTTTGATCTTGTTGATGGGGGGAAAGGGATCCAAAATGTAGACCTACCCAAGATTTTCGTCTGAGATTGTAGTTTTAAAAGTACTGTTAAATATTTTTCATGCACTATGCTTGCAAGGCGTTAGTGTCTATACACATAAAATTAATAGTGTAAAGTTTTCCATTTTACGCCGTTTTAAATTTGTAAGAAAGCGTACGCAGAACGAAAGAGCTATATCTAGAAAGGACCTTATGTCCTCCTGTTCCTTAAAAAGCACTGGCTGCTCTCCCGTCGATACTTGTTAATAGATAAATACCTAGAAGAGGTAAGTTTATAAGCGAGTTTTGCTGACGTCACTGTTTTGCATTCTGCTTCAATAGCATACAGCGTTCTATGGTGAAAGAACCAAAATAGAAGGAATTTATGTTAAAACCTGACAAAAGCAAAACAAGTAGGATGACTGGCAAGAAACAGATTCTATACATGCAGTTTCAAAGAAGATATCGGTGTACGGGAAAACGCAAAACAACATGGATGGCAAAACTGACAATGCGTTCTTTGTAAAATTGTTGAATAACTATCATTAGAACAGTATTTAACATTTTGGTCTCATTTACACAGAAGAGGTTTATTTTGGAAAACTCTTTCGACAATCAGTTGTGCAGGCAGATTCACTGATTTAAATCTCAATTCGAAAAAGAGGCGCGTACGTTAATGAAGCAAATAACGTAAACAGAGGTTCTTTTATAATGTACTGTAGTAGGATTGTATGCAATGGTGTTATGAGCGTCTAAAATTTCGGAATTAAGTTGCCGTTCAGTAGACAAAAGTTCTTGTAAGACAAAAAACCCTGTTTGTCAAGTGTTGTATACCAGGGTGAATGCAGCTGTGGAAAGAGATATATTGGCGAAACAAGTCGCAATTTTGAAATCAACTCTCAGATTCAAACAAACAATCTGAATCAGCTCGGCACGTGAAAGAATACCCCTCCACGCATTCAAATGGAAAATTGTACGATGGTACAAAATTGGTTACGCAGAAGAATTACTAAAGCGTTGTAATTGCAGTCTATCGTCCTGGTGTCCGGTTACAAGAAGACTATAAACAACGAACAATAAAATTATACTGAAAGTTGTTTGACACCAATTAAACGATTACTTTAGGAATTTCCGCTTACTTAACAACTAAATAGACAAGTACATTCCCTTGAACTTGCTCTGTTTCCAAGGGGAAACACGCCTAAAACTTCGCTAAGCGAGTTCTTTCTTGAGTTTCATAGTTCGAAAACATTAAGTCAAAAATTTTAGTAAATTTAACCGTATTCCAAATATTTACAAACAATCGTGTTTTGAGACTGGATTGAGTGCAAGGTTTTGGTTCCACTGTTGAAAGACTTCCCTCGTAAAAACTCGAGTTCGCATAAATTCATGGCACATATTCAAGTCCCAATTCTGTTATTTCGGTTTGTTATTTTGTTTTTGTTTTTATTTTGTTTTAATTGTTTTATTAAAATATCTTTTTCTCCCAAGGCTCGTGAAGGACGCACCACAATAATCGTTGCTCATCGTTTGTCAACGGTCAGAAACGCTGACGTCATCGTGTCCATCCAAGATGGGAAAGTCTTCGAGATGGGTAGTCACCCTGAACTAATGAAGAACGACGGAGTATACCGTAAGCTGGTGACGCTACAGGTAACTACTAAAGTCTAGTGTGTCGAAACCGTCGTCCACATTCTGGCTTATTTTTTTCTAAAGTAGATAGAGGGTAATGCCTGCTACGTACGTGGCTCCAGTGTCAACTATAAGTTTCTGTAAGTTACTTAAAGTCCCTATCAAGCTTATTTTTTTTAAGTTCCACATGAAAAATAGAACCCTTTAATAATAGTAATTTTCGAAAATAAATCCTTTTCTCGCCGTTTCTGTTACATTTTTTAGACTTGAAGCGTGCAATGATGACGTAGCAGGAGGCATATGACGTAGCACGAGGCATGAAGCAAAGACAATCTTTTTTAGATTTGAAAAATTCAATTCTGGCTACAATAGTCACATTGTTATAACTTTTAATCAATGAGTTATTCCCTTGGAATTGTTTGAAATAATAATTTTATGACATTTTGTAAGAGAAAGTAATTTTTTTAAACAAAAACCACATAACTTACTGCTGCTAAGTCGCAGGTTACCAGCCCCCGGCCTGCTCGGTCAGAATTTACATTCCAATCTGTTTTTGGTTAAAAAGCATAGTTAGACATGGAAGTTTTCTTTGGTTATTCGAATTTGAGTTCACAGATGACAACAGTGTTAATCCGAAAAGTCAAAACTAAGCTTGATAGGGACTTTAAAGTACGCACGCGCAGTACTTGTGATTATCGTCATTCCAGTCACATCCCATAAGTGTTTCATTTACTCTTAACTTCCGAACGTCATTAACGCTAGTAGCAGCTGGTAAAGAAAAACTTATGATAGGTTGAAATTAGCATGTGCTGAGGGATAACCATCTTCTGGTTGGGGTTAACATACGATAACATAACCAGCATCTGCTTGGGGTTATAATTAAAATGCGATACTAACATCTACTTCGGAATGATATGCAACAACCAGCATCAGCTAGAGGTTAGTATGCAATCACCAGCGTCTGATGGGGGATAGTATGCGATAACCAGCATTTGATGGGGGTAAGTATGCGATAACCAGCTTCTGATGGGGGATAGTATGCGATAACCAACAACTGATAGGGGAAAATATGCGATAACCAGCTTCTGACGGGGGTTAATATGCGATAACCAGCATCTGATGGGGGCTAGTATGCGATAACCAGCATTTGATGGGGGTAAGTATGCGATAACCAGCTTCTGATGGCGGATAGTATGCGATAACCAGCGTCTGATGGGGGTAAGTAGGTGATAACCAGCATCTGATGGGGGCTAGTATGCGATAACCAGCATCTGATGGGGGCTAGTATGTGATAACCAGCAACTGATGGGGGTAAGTATACGATAACCAGCATCTGATGGGGGAAAGTATGCAATAACCAGCAACTGATGGCGGTAAGTATGCAATGACCAGCATCTGATTGGGGCTAGTATGCGATAACCAGCATCTGATGGGAATAAGTATGCGATAACCAGCAACTGATGGGGGTAAGTATGCGATAACCAGCATCTGATGGGGGCTAGTATGCGATAACCAGCATTTGATGGGGGTAAGTATGCGATGACCAGCATCTGCTTGGGGTTAGTATGCGATAACCAGCATCTGATGGGAATAAGTATGCGATAACCAGCATCAGCTAGAGGTTAGTATGCAATGACCAGCATCTGACGGGGGTTAATATGCGATAACCAGCATTTGATGGGGGTTAGTATGCGATAACCAGCATCTGATTGGGGTTAATATGCGATAACCAGCAACTGATTTGGGTTAATATGCGATAACCAGCATCTGATGGGGGTTAATATCTGGTAACATTTTCTGGGGGATATTGTGCGATAACCGTTGTCTGCTGGGGGTTCATATGTGATAAACAGCATCTACGTGGGCCCGGGTTATATTTAACATGCGACCCCAACGTCTACTTGGGGATATTATGCGATAACCAGCATCTGTTGGGGGATGCATCCGATAATCATCATCTGCTGGGGGTTTTAACCCATTAATTATCACATATTAAAACATGTGATAACCAGCATCTGCTTTGGGTTATTATTAACGTGCGATTTTACCATCGGTTTGGAGATAAATCATGATAACCAGTATATGCTGGAGGATAGTATTCAATAACCGAAATCTGCAGAGGCCAGTATGCAATAACCAAAATTATAGATAATATGCGATACCAGCGTCTGCTTGGGGATAACATGCGTTAAGCAACATATGCTGTGAGATAATATGCGACAACCAGCATCTTTGGGTTAGCATGTGGTGGTTTTCTGTCCAGGCTGTTTACAAGGCTTAGTAAGTCACGACCACTGTCGAGAACATTGTTTCTTCCTTAAATCTAGAATGAAAGTTCGGGTAGTTTTGCTGTTCATCTCAAGAATTATTTTCTCTCTCTAACATTTACAGACTTTTGAAGAGGAGGAGGAGACGAGAGGCACTGATGGCGAGAAAGGTTTGAGTAAAATCAATAAATGTTCATTATAATTATCAGTACAAACTGAAACGATAGATTATGATCGACGTCGATTGGTTTGCAGTAGTTGAGTTCAAGCATTTATCCAGTTATTCATCCATTTATAGTTGTGGTTTTGATCATTCAGTTTTTTTCGAACGAGGCGATAACTGAAGGTACCGCCTGGTTTTACTCACAACCGCGCAATGTAACATCAAAAATGGAAAGAACTGCTTGGAGCACTGGTTTTGTATTCAAGTACAAGAAGCTAGCTTAGAATAACACCAACTTTTGCTAAATTTATAAGAGACTACATTCACCACTCAGATCTCTACGCCGCAATCAAACTGATTTATGGTTCCAACTTACGTGCCACTCAAAAGGAAGTGCACAGAAAAAACGATAGTTCAACGTAAGACGAACTGATATCGACTTTCCGAAATAATTCCGCAACCGTTTCATCGACTTTACGAAGTAATGATTCGCGTATTTTACATAATACCCCAAGTCAAAGCTATACGTTTGAAGGTTTATAAACCATGAAAGAAGAGAATGAATGCAAAGAGTCTTTCAAACCTCAAGACGTTTGCTTGTCGATGGCCCACACCCACAGTGGGTTTGTAAACAGTGATTTTTGTGATTCAAACTCCACAACGGATGAATGGCTTTCTACTGTAGTTGCGTGCATACTTGTTGACTTCAAATGACTACTAAATGTTTGTGCAAACTTTAATGCGATTTCCAGCATTTATTTGATAGCATTGATGTCTGATATTGCATTTGTATTTGGTTTTCTTTGATTTTCACTGTGTTACACTAAACGCGGCGGTTTTTCAAGCACAGGAGTTTGAAGTTTGTTTGAAATTTACAAATAACACGCATCGCTGAGTTAAGTAACAATGTATCGAATGTTTATATTTTCAAAACATGGGTGCGAAGTCTGCCCTTGAATCAAACGGTTCACGAATTTCAAGTTCAAGCCGAGCACTAACTTAAACGCCCATTTCGGTATATGTTCTATATCACTGGTTGCAGTTTTTAATCTCGTGTTTTGTTACACAATTGATATTATACGCAAAATACTCTCAACATTTAAGTGAGATTCTGATCAACAGTAGTATTTAAAGATATTACTCTGCCAATAAGAGTTCTTATGTTACAGTTTAATAACAAATTAGATAATCTGAAGTTTTAAAACTGAAGTCACACATAGTAGAAGAGAAATGCAAAAGACAACTATTTTTTTGCTAATGTCTATGATTAAAATCTTAGTTAAGTCTTTTCCTTCAGAAACTCTCCTAGAAAAGAAATTACATAAAACCTAGTCATAACTACAAGACAAATATTGGAGCTGCTCGCAGCACTCCCCTTTTGATAAAAACTGCTAGTCTAAGTTTATTTCAGCTTCAGTGAAAGCTAAGAAGTAACAAACATGAGTGGAATTTATTAAATTTGGTTGATGTATGAGTGGAATTTATAAAATATGGAATGTGGCATTGTGAGAGTCCTTATGAATATGTTGATTATAAGAACAACCTCTATCCTGAAGTTTGAAATTTGTTCAAACACTCAAACGAGTGTTTGACAGGGTTTCAAAAGTCATCAACGATTTAAATTTTGTTCGAATTTTACCCGACACCCTCCGTTCAAAATAGTTCTAAACAATATCCGAAATTATGTTTTGCAAAATAATTTAGATTTAGTGAAACCACGACTCATTCACAGATCCTTTTGATATATGGTTATTTATACTATTTTGGATAATAATATTTTCACTGGTATTGTTACTACTATTTATTAGTAGTTTTATTGTAAATGTTATAAATGTTATTAAATTATTATTATTAATATCAAAGTTAGTTGTTATTTTTATGTATTTTTAAAAGGATTTTCTTTATCTTTTTTTTTTTTGAGATTGTTTTTCCGACGGAGGATGAGGTCTAAGGAGTTCATTTGTTGGTTCTTACTTTAGTTTCTCACAGAAAGTGAGTTCCCCGCTATTATGTCGAGATAATGATCTGCTTTTAATTCTGCAGAGGTCGATGCAATGAAATTGTCAAGAACCGTGTCTAGCAAGGGCGAGCAAGAATCGTTGAAGATTGACGAGGATATTTCTGCGATTGCGTTGAAGAAATTTGCATATCACAAACAAACTTCAACCTTTGACAGGCAGAAGGTTTGTCACCTACTAAACTCTTGTTTTCTTTGCATTTGCACAGCTAATGGCAACAAATGTCACATCTCTGAAATGCATGCCTATGACACTTCAATCACTTCTTGACAATAAAAGACTGCAATAAGATAAAAAAAACAACCTCAATATTGGAGGGAATTCCGGAGATATAGCTATTTGAGGCTGATAGTTTTGTTTTGCTGGTTTTTGGTTTTCTATATCGCTCGGTCCAAGATTACGTTTGTCACGTGGCCGCCGTCAACGATGTTGCCGTTCTCGTAACTTAAAGGTGTTTTCGGTTTTCTTTTTTTTTTTGATAGAGTGAAGTTGCAGGAAAAAAGAAAGAAGAGTTGGTCGAGGAGAAAGTTGAGCCGGCTCCAGTGAAACGCATAATGGCGTTGACAGTCCCAGAATTGCATTTCCTGGCAATGGGCACTTTAGGAGCAATGGTTCATGGACTGTATCCCTTGGTGTTTGCCTTTTTGTTATCAGAAGTGCTGGCAGTAAGTATGTCTCTATTCATCATCACCCTTATCATCCTTTTCGTTTCCACCAAGGCAGGTACAATCATTACAATCATTATCGTCATCATCACAAACACTATCGTGATCATCAAAATCACTGTCCCCATTATCATCACAATCACTATCGTCATCGTCATCACCAGTACGATTATCAACATCATCCTTTTCATTTCCGCCAAGGCCTCATCTTCTTCATCACAATCATTAAAAACATTATCATTACAGTCACTATCGTCATCATCATCACAAATTCTATCGTCTTCATCATCACAAATTCTATCGTCTTCATCATCACAAACTCTATCGTCGTCATCATCACAAACACTATCGTCATCAACACATTCACTGTCACCATCATCATCACCACAATCACTATCGTCATCAACACAAAAACTGTCACCATCATCACCACAATCACTATCGTCATCAACTCAATCCTGTCATCATCATCACCATAATCACTATCGTCATCAACGCAATCACTGTCACCATATCACCACAATCACTATCGTCATCATCACCACAGTCACTTTCGTCATCATCATCACAATCACTATCGTCATCACCACAATCACTGTCCCCATCATCATCACAATCACTATCGTTAACATCATCACCAATACAACGATTATCACAATCATCCTTTTCATTTCCACCAAGGCCTGTACAATCATCACAGTCACTATCTTCTTCTTCATCACAATCACTTTTGTCATCATCATCACAAACACTATCGTCATCATCAAAATTACTATCACCATCATCATAATCAATATCGTCATCACAATCATCTTTTTAATTTCCGCCAATGCCTTTACAATCAGCACGATCACTATCTTCTTTTTTATCACAATCATTAAAATCATCATCATCACAATCACATAATTTTTTCCGAAATTCTTGACGCTTTTCTGATATTTAACACGCAGACATTCACTCAGAATGACAAAAATAAGATGGAAGAAGAGGCAACATTTTGGTCCCTTCTGTTCCTCGCACAAGGAGCTGCCCTGGGTCTCGCATCAGTTGTGCAGGTAGCGACATAAACCTTTTATAAACCTTATATAGATATGAGTATTTTACTGTAAGTTTTATATAGGAATGAGTGTTTTACTGTAAGTTATTATATAGGTATGAGTGTTTTACTGTAAGTTAATGTATAGACATAAAACACTCTTATCTATGTAATAAAAAGAATATTACACGTTAGCGCGAACAGGGGAAGTAAATCTCCTGGTGGAAAAAATATTTCACTCGTTCGCTACGCCCACTCGCGAGATATCTTTTTTTCACTCGAATATAAACTTCATATATTCGCGCCACCGTGTAATATTCTCTTTTTATTTCATAGGTACGAGTGTTTTACTGTAAGTTATTATGTAGGTATGAGTGCTTTACTGTAAGTTATTATATAGGTACGAGTGCTTTACTGTAAGTTATTATAAAAATATAGGTACGAGTGTTTACTGTAAGTTATTATATAGGTACGAGTGCTTTACTGTAAAGTATTATATAGGTACGAGTGCTTTACTGTAAGTTATTACATAGGTACGAGTGCTTTACTGTAAGTTATTATATAGGTACGAGTGCTTTACTGTAAGTTATTATATAGGTACGAGTGCTTTACTGTAAAGTATTATATAGGTACGAGTGCTTTACTGTAAGTTATTACATAGGTACGAGTGCTTTACTGTAAGTTATTATATAGGTACGAGTGCTTTACTGTAAGTTATTACATAGGTCCGAGTGCTTTACTGTAAGTTATTATATAGGTGTGAATGTTATACTGTAAAATACGCCACTCGTAGATTCACATGTCACCAAACTACATCCGGGATACAAGTAACATGTTTTCCATGTCCACAGTGGTAAAGATACCGCTGGCGCCAGTTCTTGTTTTTCCCGCTCATTTCGGCGCAAATAAGCACTCAAACGTTTATCTCCTCGCTTCGCTCACTCGTGAAATCTTATTTTCCCACTCGAAGATAAACTCACCGTGTACTTTCCTCTATATAACTAGTTGTTACCAAAGTTAAAGAGAATGTTGTCGAACTTTAAACCTGTTAGTAAGAAGCCGAGTGTATTTGACACAGGAATGAAATGTTGTTTTTGTCTCCCGAAACTTGAACTCGTTGACGAGAATTCTTTCAAGTTCTTCAAGTAAACTTTGGCCCTTTGAATTTCCGAAATATTTTTAATGTCTTATTCTCGATTGTGAGCTTTTCCAAATCAAAAACCAGTCCTTTATGTCAAGAACTCGAATTCACAAAATATGAGAAGAGCAGCAATAATGTGATATGGACACAACATACGGGATCCACAGATGAAATCGAGTCGCTCTGAGAGTGTATGCTCCCGTGTCGCTTTGCTCGATAGCAACAATTGGGCTAAATCGTATTGCCTGGCTCGTTTTAGGCTGGTTCGACCCCACTCTGCTACTGTAGTTCCCTCGGTAGCTGAGCGCGTAGAGCACCGGCCATATGATCGGGGTGTCGTGGCTTCGGTTCTCGTTCGGGCCGGAAAGTTTTGGCTTTTTTTTTCTTTCTCGGTTTTGCCTAAATTTCACCATGTCAGAGTTTGACTTCTCAGAAGATGCTCAAGTTTGAGTTTGAGTACGACCCCTTATGACTAAAATAATAAGACGCACAACAAGCGTGTTACGCCGCAAAATGTAACCCTAACGCGAAACGTAACAACTTTCGACGCAAAATGTAACAACTTTTGACGCAAGATGTAACGATTGTTTAACGCAAAGTGCAACAACTTTTTGACGCAAAGTGTAAAAAATAAAATTAATGCGATATGTAACAACGCAAAATGTAACAAAACTAAACTGGTGCATTTACACTGTAAATAAGGGTCGCTACACGCTACACGATTTTTTGTCGAAGACTCGAGATTTATTTGCTTCTGTTCCGATCGTAACAAACGACAACAAAAGTTATTCGTTAAGTATCCAGACAGTAAGAAACGTTAATATGGTTTGTTGGCATTCATTACATTTTAAAATGTTTTGCATACAGCTGAAGACAAATTTTAGTCTTAAATAATTCAGTTTCATCTGGCAAAAAGGGGTTGCCTTGTATTTGTTTGGTTCGTTTCCCACAGCCATGTCGATGTGTATGTTTAAATTAAGTTCACCATTTCAAGAAATAAACATTTTATAGCCGATGACCACTTTTCAGGTTTGTTTAAGCCGGTGTGTTCCATTCAATAACAATTCGTTGCCTAGATTTCTTTTGATTTTCCGTTTTTCTTCTTTTTGTAAAGATATGAGATAAGAGCCGGCCTAATGAGTCAGTTAGGCTCGAGATAAGTTAAGCGAAAACTCAGAGAATGAATATGTAACAACTCCCTAGAATTAAAATCTTTATAGAATAGAAGAAGAGTCTAAGAAAGGCCTTGTTGTTTTATTAAGGGTGTCAATTTTGTTAAGAAAAATTCTTTCATTTTTAAATCTGTAGCACTGGGCATTTGCCAAGTCAGGAGAGCAACTAACCCTCAGGCTAAGACAGAAGACCTTCAAATCCTTGTTAAGTCAGGTGAATAACGTTTTTTGTTATAATTGTGAGAAGAATCTCAGACCAAATAGTTAGTTTTTATATTTTAATGAAAATTCTAAAAGACATTTTTAGAACACAATAATACTCTCGCATGAAAGAAATCAACCACAATAAAGATAATCTTTTATCAATCAACCAATCAAAGCGTTTATTTAGAAAACACCACCTCATCGAAAAGTCTTATATTAGGAAGGTGGTGTTGATTCCAAGAAGACTCAGCGCGCCTTATTAATCTAATAGTTTGTAGAGAACGCCACTTCATCGAAAAACCTATTATTGGAAGGTGTCGTTGATTCCAAGAAAACTGGGCGCGTCTTACGAGTTTAACAGTTTGAAGAGAACGCCACTGGTTCGAAAAACCTAATAATAGGAATGTGGCGTTGATTCCAAGAAAAGTTCTAGTTTTTGTAATGAACGCCATGCAAGGCTACCTAATAACAATAGGAAGGTGGTCTGATTATTTTTATAACACTGCTTTTACGTGTGACACATGTTTCTGACATCCATGCTTTTGAATCCGTCCTCAGTCAATGAGCTACTTTGATGACCCTGCCCACTCCACTGGGGCACTGTGTGCCATGCTTGCAACTCATGCGTCAGATGTCAAAGGGGTAAGTGTTAAGTGTTTCTCAGTAATTAACCCCGGAAAGGGATGGGAGGGAAGGTCTGGGGATCTGACCTTGTACTCAGAAATTTAGTGAATCGACGACTGGTAGTTTAAGTGTAAGATATCAGGGTGCATACGGCTCCTTGAAAACCTGTAAATTCCTTGAAAAATGAAAAGTCAAAATTCAGGCCTGGAAAACCACTCTTGGTCCTTGAAAGTCCTGGAAAATGAGGTTATTTGTAGAGCTTTTCATAATGTAACTCAAGATATATCCAACGTTTTTACAGGGGCCGCAAAAATTAGTTTGCTATACAGTAAAAATTGTAGAAAATGCAGTGCGTTTTGCTTATTTGTTTTGTTTGACAATCAGCTTTTTTTCAATTTGAAAGGTTCTTGATTTTTGTTATTTTAATCCTTGAAAGTCCAGGAAAAGTCCTGGAAATTTTTTGACTAAAAGTGTACCCACTCTGGGTGACGATTATAAAGTAAGCATATACGAAAAAAAAAAAAGAAAAACGAAGTAGAATATGAAAGCACACCCTCTTTTCATACATTTATATTCTTACGGGTAACTTTTTTCCAAGTTACCACTTTCACTTTATTTATTTATTTTCAAGAACAACTTACATTATACATAACACACTACCTGCAATTAGCATTGCTAATCAAGGCAGGTAGTGTATGGACGCTTTCAAAAAAGAAAATAATAATAGACGCGATAAATATATGCAAATATATAAAGTTTACAAACAGTACAAGATACAGCAAATTAGATACAAAGTTTCTTACACGGAATCGGAAACTTGACTTGCGAGCTGTAAAGGTGCTTATCGCACGCAAGATTTGATGCCTTCAAAAATTTCTCTGGTGTGTCGAGTGCAGTAACAAGCTTATTCAACTTAAAAAAACATTCTAAAAATAGAATACCGTGATAAGTATCAAAAACAGGCTGAAAGTGTAGAAAAACAAACAAAAGAACTAAATATTGCTTTAAGAAATGCAGTATGCGACAAACAAAACAAAATGGCGGCAAGTTTTGCGTTGCAATTACAAATCAAAACCAAGCCATTACAATGTAATAGACCAATTTCGATATTTTAGAATTCCTACTTGGATACGAGGCTCTTGGGAATAAAACAAAAGAAATCGTATTCGCATCGAAAAATGAACAATTCATTTCTTTTGTTTATTCCCCTGAGCCTCGTATCTAAGAAAGAATTTTAAAATATCGGAGTTGGTCTGTTGCACTGGTTGTAAACAAACAAAATGGCGGCCAGGTTTGCCGAGAGCAGTAACGAGCTTATTCATCTTAAAAAAACACTCTAAAAATAGAATACCGTGATAAGTATCGAAAACAGGCTGAAAGTGTAGAAAAACTGACAAAAGAGCTAAATGTTGCTATGCGACAAACAAAACAAAATGGCGGCAAGTTTTGCCGAGTACAGTGATGAATTTATTCAAAATTGTGGAAAACTTGAGGATTTATCACTTCAGGGCCCGGTTGTACAAAGCCTGGATAAGCTGTCCACTGTAACTAATAAATCCAAGATTGTTCAACTCTCTGTTGATTTCTCTATTCCTGATTGTTAAGTGATTGGAAGACTCCTAAAATAACGGATAAAAGGGTGTCAAAACAACTTTCATTATCTATTTGCTGCTCAAAACAGAAAGCACTTATCCAGCGGATAGCTTATACAGGCCTCGTGCAACCGGACCCAGGAGTTTTGTGCGTATTATAAGTACGTAAACAAGACGAAACCGAGTGCAAACCTGTCATGTCTCTCTGACTTCCCTCGCGCGTTTAATACTGTGATTCTTCTCTGCATAATGTTAACAAGTAATCAAATGGCTTGTTCGTGCAATTCGAGATTAATCAGCACTCGTAAATATTTCAAAGTCAATTTTTAATAAGTCTTTGAGATCTTTACTCGTACTGATTAACCCCGAATTGCATCCAAACCATTTGATTACCAACACAAAGCAATCTAGCTGCATTCTATGTGGTTCTTGCTGACCTACAGTCCCCTGTATCAATACCGTTGTATTGTGTCTGATTGGGTAGTGGAGGCAAAATGCCATCTAGCTACTGTCTTATTCCAAATAAGGGCTTTGAATTCATGTTAATGTGTCTGTATACGCAAAATCAATTTAAAGTGATAAATCGTTAGGAAAGACTGAGACTTAAGTTGTCGTTAAGAGGAAGAACAATGTGGTTTACAACCCAATGCGAGGCAGATCCATTTTCAGTCTATAGACCCAAAAGTTTACTCTCAAGGGACGTTTATTAATTTTTCTTTTTTTTCTTCACCCCGGGGCTTATTAGGATCCCCGTTATCATACGATCACTTAGTGCATGTTCAGAATTTTACTTATCAGTGTCATTTTCAGTGTTCTTCTTTCCAGGTTTTTGTTTGGATTATAGCACGGGCAACAGAATCTAAAGTTTAGAATTCAATGATCTCATCGGCATATCTTTGCCGGTCTTAGTTGTCATGTTTTAAAAGCATCATCTAATCTCTGCCTTCAAATCTACTTCTCGCCCCCCCCCCGTTTATTAGATATTTAAGAAAGTTCTCACTCTCCACCCCCC
>JAOBAT010100224.1:0-16013 GCA_026413305.1 Hydrozoanthus tunicans
TTTCTCTTTTTCTTTTTTCCTGTACTTAATATACATTGTCCTGATACTACTTTTCAACAAATAATAACTGTAACTTCTGCCTGACCACAGCCACTTAACTCGACTAGCTTATGCTATTTTTAAGTAGCTGTGTTCCTCCTATTATAATAACAATCTGTAACTATCTGTAAAAATACAGTAACTTCTGACTAACAAGGACTAAATAAATTGTTGTTGTTGTTGTTGTACCAACCAACCCACACCCCTTTACCATAGACATGTTGATGACTGCTTGGCAAAATTTATGAAAGACCCAATCTATGGATTCCTTATTTCAGTTCTTGAACTCTTACCATCCTAACATTCATTTTACTATTGAAGAAAGTCCCAACTATTTTTTAGACACTGCTTTTAAACGATCAGGCCCTCCTTCATTAAATCTGTTTACAAGAAGCCAGGAAAACTAGCTGCCCACTGGAAATCTAAGACCCAGAGTAGCTGGAAATGAAATTCAATTCTAAATGACTTACACCATGCATTTCTTATAATTTCTCCTATAAAACTGATTGAGTTAATAAGAAATATTTTTCCAATGCTGGTTATCCTCATAATAAAGATGAAACCCTGCTCCTAACTCACTGGTTTGACAGCCGCCCAGAAATCTACATCAGTCACCCCTGGCCTACTGCCAAGTGAATGAAAAAACTAAGCTGCAATCTCTCTGTTCTTTGCCAATTGCCATCTGAAATTTAAAATTCATTGGAAAACAAAGAAAATCAAGTCCCTAATGAATTTAACAACAAAGATACAGTAGAAATAAAACCCTGTCTCACGTAGTTTACCACAGCACATGCAACGTGACATTAACTGTGGGGCTTTACATATTACATCAATGATCATCACTAACACACAATGTAACCTTAAGGAATGAGTAAATAATTTTTGCAAGCTTTCTGAACCTGCCCGTAATCATGCCAGTCTCCTAAAGCATCCATGTAATTTTCTGTTAACTTATAGATACTAATACAATGAAACTCCTACATAAAAGACAACTTTTTAAGAGAACCAACCCTATGTCTGACTGCAATTGGTTAACCATGGCTACACCAATATCTTCACACATGAATCGAAAGATGAAACTGATATCTTCACTGCGTGCAGTGAAGATATGATATTTTGGTAATTTAGGGAAAAATCCTGGTATTTCACCAGTATCTACAGCATATATTAAAACTATATTTGTGACAGACAAATTTTTTGCAGGCAACAGAGAGTTTTTAGTATCAGATTAATTTTGCAATCAGTGGTAATGATCATCTTTTTTGCTATGTTCAACAACAGAAATTATATTTGATATAAGCTAGTATAGTCAAAATACCTGGTTTGATAATAATATTGTTTGTGTTAATTTTCATTAGTTTTGCAGCTTGCAGTTTTTTGTATTTCCCTTTTATGGTCATACTACAGTATGTGATAACTACATTTTGTGGAAGTTCCTTCAAACTGTAATCATGTTTGAAATATATTTTATTGATCATATAATATATAACTGTGGTTGTTCTAGGGACTGTATTTGACTTTTGAATTTTTTTTTGTACCTAGAGTTCCAAAAGTAGCAGACCCCCAGAAAGTACTGCTGGCCACCAGAAAGTAACATTTATAGTTTTTTGCTGTCTATTAAATCCAGACAGTACCCAGACCCCCTCCCCCCTCCCCGACCTCCCCAACAGTGTAAAGGCCCTAGCTCTTCCAAAGTGGCATTTGGAAAAACTAATTTGTCAGTGAAGAGTGAAAGAGCTACCTAATGGTGACCACTACTTTGAAATTCTTCAGTATTCTAAGTAGTCCAACATACTTCCATTATTGTTAAATGTTTAGTAATGTACATTATATTTTCTTGTGTTTAATCTGACCAGCAAATGAAAAACTATTAAGCAACCCATTTGAATTTGCAGGGGAGGCATAAAAACGATAGAATTGTTAACAACAAAAAGTCGAAAGTCTTCATAGACAAGAGGTAAATTTATACTACTATACTACTACTTGTATGAGCTAGATTTTTGCTTGTTTGTTCACTTAAGCTTATAAAATCCTGCAAGAAAACAACTTAACTTTCTTGAACATTTACTTTTATTCAGCCCAGATACTGTGAAATTTAGGTTATAAGCTAAGCTGTATACTTTTGAAACTCCTTCCATGTCAGGGTCGTAACGAGGTTTTTTTTTTCCTTCTGTGATCCCAGTTTTTTGGTGACCCATGATCCCTGATCCTGGGCCGCGTGTCCCTGATTCTCAATACCTCCCCCCGACCCTGATTATATGAGTTTTACCAAACATCACAGTTGATATTTGATTTGTATTATGAGTATGTTGTTTTTCTGCTCTCAGCTTATCCCGAGAGAAGTGGATGAAGTTAGAAGTTGGTGATGTCGTTCGTCTAGAAGCTGATGAGCAAGTACCCGTAAGCTTTGAGAGCTGACTGCTTCTGTTTTGTTTTGTTTTGTTCTGTTTTGTTTTAATGACGTGTTTAACTTGAGGAGTCACGGGAGGACAGGCAATAGGACTCGAGGTCCCTTTGGAGCCTGCCACCCGGGACCTACGGTTTAACGTCCTTATCCGAGAATACACGAAGGTCTAACCGTTTGCAGGTGTTTTGCCCACAATTTTTTAAGACCCTGAGTGAAGGTCTGGTACCGGGAATCGAACCTAGGCCTCCAGCACGACAGACTGGCGCCTTACCAAGTGGGCTAACTAGGCGATGATTACAGAAAAACCGGATGTTTTGTAATTGATTTTTTTGTCTTAAATTGTTATTGTCCCACATGATTTTTGCCCAAAGGTGAACGCCCCAAACCCTAGTGTAGAAAGAATACCAAGTAAGAGAAATCTTGGTTCAGAGGCATTCAGTCCACATAGTTTGCCGCCCGCGGGGGGAAAATACTCCAGGGTGAAAAGGGCAGAGAGGACAGTCGGAAACTGAAAGTAAATTTGTAGGCTTTTAACAAAGGGGACAACATGAACTAACTAGGGAAGAGGTCTACAATAAAACTTACTGTGTTTCAAGCTTACTCTTTTTTCTTCTACAATTATACTTTTTGTTCCGATCCCACGAAAGGAAATGGGTATAATTTTCAGCTCAGTCCTTGTCAATAAGTTAAGTTTTTGAAATTATTTACTTAGCACATTCTGTTTATTGATTAGTTGTGTATGTGACCTTCTCTCTTTACGTTCTTTTAGGCAGATATGATTCTCTTGACAACGAGTGAAGAAAATGGACTCTGCTACATTGAAACAGCTGAATTAGATGGGTGAGTACTTTTTGTATTTGAAATTACTCTGGACGTTACATCGAGATAGCGGATTAAGATTAGTAGTAATGATAAGTTTTACACACAAATATGATTTAAAGTTTTATATTATCGTTCTTTACTTCTCCCAAGATTTTGCCAACTTTACTCAGGTTCAATGGCCTTCTGCGCCAGGTGTTTTGAGGTCTTCCACAATTTCGTTTTCCTTACATTCCACTTTCCTATTCTGGTGGAATATTTGGCTGAGATCAACTTCATCGGCTCTCGCGCCATACATAGCCCTCGTTTGTTTGGTTCGAATGTTTTCCCCTCCTCTAGTACGAGGCGAGTAAGAAGGTCAGCTACTGTAACTGTTTCCTTAACCGCATTTGTCCACTGGCGGGTGTTGGCCCTGCAGATTCACCATAGCCCTGTGTGCCGACCTACGTCGTTACCAGGCTCCCCGACGTGGACGTGGGGTTTGACTTTGGAGTCTGACAGCTAGGTCTTTAGCCTGGAACCTGTGCGGCGGCTCAGTCGTTTCCAGGTTCCCTCTCCTTTGCGCTTGCTACGCAGGCAAAAGGACCTTGAAGAGCCTGGTGCAAGCTACTTGCATAGATGATTCAGTTGGAGGCTCCTTCGGATCACATCTGGCAGACCACGACACCGGGATTTCCCTTCTCTCTTTTGGCAAGTGCTGTGGGTTCTTTGAGTCCCCCCTGAATAGGAGGTCGTAGCTTAATTAGTCAAAGATTCCCCCAGGTCATCATAGTTGGCAGACCAGAAGACCGGGATTGCTCAACTCTTTTTGACAAGTGCGGCGGGCTTTTTGAGTCCCCCAATAGAAGATTGTAGATTGTTTGAAAGAGATGGCCTCAGATCATAGTTGACAGACCACAACTCCGAGCTCAACCCACTCATTTAAGGACATTTATTTGAAACTCAACGTTTTAAGACCTCCTTGAGAAAATTGAGAGACTGGACCTGCACTAGGCAAAACGAGAGGGTTTGCACAATGATCTTGTTTTCTCTAAAACTGGTGCGCGCATCAGGCTCTTCACAGCCAACCTTACAAATATTTTCAACTACCCTTTTAACTTTTTTGACATTATGAATCAGACCTCAAACAACTTGTTTTATGCTCTGTAACAGCGAGACTAATCTGAAGTGTCGGCAGCCATTAACAGCTACAGCAGAAATGGGCGACGATGAAGGACAGTTAGCAGTGTTCGATGGTAAGAACTGTCGATAATTTATAACGTAAATTTGTATTGGGGAGTTTTTGTATGTTCGAAAACTGATGTTACGAGCAGAATTTACGGTGACGTGAAAAAATGAAGATATCCATATGTAAATTATCAATTAAACGTCCCGCTGAGATACTGTATATTAGACTCGTATTATACGTCTTCGACCGCAAGAGCTGATTCTACTACTGGCTGAATCATAAGTTGGGTCATTAAACCCTCCCCTCTATCATCCTTTTTAATTATAGTATTGTTTGAAGCTAAGTATTTATTGAGCATAAAGTAACCAGTGATAGAAATATTGTAAACGTAAGTTTTTGTAACGATTAGCCTTCGTGTAAAGCCGCTGTCACAGGTTGAAACTCTTAGCTGAAACTTGTATGCAACAACGATGCGAACCAGGTTTCACCAGGCGTTGAACCGTGCAACATCCAAGGTTGGAACTTGTTCGGGAACGTCGAAACGTTGTCGCTGATTGGCTTGTGCAGTGGGGTGTAAGGAGACTGAGCGAGACATTTTCACATGTTATACGGCGAAGCTCTTGTTTTTATTACAACTTCGATCGTTGTGACTTGCAGAAGTAGAAATCGGTTCTACTTTTCGTGAGACTATCTCGCAACGGAAATTCAAAAAAGTCTCACGAAACCGACTTGTTGAACGGCGCCACGCATGCTGAAACTGGTTTAACATTGTTGTTGCACACAAGTTCAGCTACAAGTTTCAATGTGTAACAGATTCTAATAATTTGTACAACAAATCACAAATTTAGGGCTTGGAAGAAGTGAAAAGATTATGTTAATAATATTACATTTCTATAGCGCTATTTCTTAAAAAGTCCAATAGCGCTTTACAATACGTTTAAGAGTAAGGCATGAAGTAATAATAATAAAATGAGAAAAGAAGAAATATTGCTAACTTACACGCAATTAACGCGACTCAATAATAACTTAAAAATACCTAACTATTCATTGGCAAAAAAGCTTGTAAATAAATGAGTTTTTATTTTGGCCTTGAAAAAATCGACAGAGGTTATTGAACGCAATAATAATAATAATAATAATAATAATAATAATAATAATAATAAATAAAAGATGATTGCTTGGCTTAACAATTGCAATTGAGAAAAATACTTTCGATTAAGACTCGTTTTAAAGAAATTATTTTTAAAAGTGGCTTAAATTGTTTAAGGTACAAGTCTAACTGATAGTTTTTCTGTTGTTGTGAAAGGTTCCATTTCTTGTGAAGCTCCGAACAACAGGTTGGATAAGTTTCACGGAAGGCTCTCATGGCAAGAGGCGAACTATTCTCTGGATAACGACAATCTGCTGTTGAGGGTATGAGAAGATTTCTCGACTAAATATGTAACCACTTCACTTGACTCAAAAGCCAAAACTTGGAACCACCAAACTTTTTAACACACATTTTTATCTTGAATTTGGTAAGATGTGTACTACGTGTTGTGTTTTATCAACTTTACGCTTTTTCCAAATGTTTAACTCATTAGTACATTTTAAGTCATTGCGACTTGTTGTAATTTTATCGTATTTCGGTCGTCTGCCTTTAAAGCCGGGGACACACTAGGCGATTTTATACGTGGATCGCTGCAATTATCGAAATTCGCTCAATTTCGTTTAGTGTGTCACCTACTGCGAGAGCAAATTTCACTGATTGCAGCAACTGGCGTATGTAATCGCCCATACCTAGCATGTCAGACACAAGCGGTTAAATACGCCACGTTTCGCAGGTCATCAAGTTTGCTGCGATCGGCGTATAAAATCGCCTAGTGTGTCCCGGGCTTGAGAGAGGATCAATATCCCGTTATCAACGCCCTCCATCTCTAAACTGTCGGTGCATGTGCTGTTAGCAACGCCCTCCATCAATAAATTGTCGTTGCACATGCTCAGCCTTGTCTCACACTGCAGTAAAATGTTTATAAATTCAAGCGAGGAAGCTGTTTTTTCAAAACTCAATGAATTGTTTCATTTTAAAATTCAGTTCCTCCATGATGGAATATGTGAACATTTTACTTCAGGCTGAGTACGTGTGCCCGTAGTCTGTATTTATTAGCGGTTGCTTGGTCACGTGTCTGTTGCATTTATGCGGTGCAGGGTTGTGTGCTGAGGAACACGAACTGGGTTTATGGAGTGATTGTGTTCGCTGGTCACGACACAAAGCTGATGATGAACAGCGGTACGTATGCGATATGATATATTTTTGTTATCTGCACCCAGCGTCGCACGTTCACAGATCTGTTTTCTCTATCATCGAAACAGGTCCATTTACAGACTTGAACTGATTCAACTTACTGAAATTCCCGTAGCGACCATATCATACAGAACTCTTCAGGTTCCAGGGACCGTGTTTTACAGGACGTAACGGGTCAGTTACCACGTGACACTTGTGTGGTCCAAGCTGACTCGGCAGAAACCTGAAGGAGGTCGTGCAATACGGTCGAACGTCTTGTTACACTATAGGAATTTCAGTAGGTTGGTTCAGTTTAAGTCTACTCACTAAACAGCTGAATGACTCATTACATTCTGATCGACAAAACAGCTTCATAGTTTGTATAGACTGATTACGTTATCGGCTTATCTCTTGAAGGAGTCAGCAAGTTTAAGCGCAGTGGCTTGGATAAACTTCTTAACTACCTAATCATATGGGTATGTGTCCTTTTGAGATTTTAATTTATATGTAAAAGCTTTTTTAAAACTCTAAAGTTAAGCCTTTACTTATACTATACGTACCTTTATTCCCATAAATTTCCAGTGCAACTAAGAGTTTATAAAGATTTACCTATGTTAGTCTTGTTATGTTGCTTTCGAAGAGCGTTTCGTCAAATTTTAAATAAATCAAAGTGTTAGTGCAATTACTCTGAAGCTAACGAATTCTTTTACGAACCAAAGTAAAAAGTTTGAAAAAGCCAACTCTGGAATGTGGAATTTGACTGAAGTACGCGTTATTTTAAGTTTTTGACCATCTTTTATTAAATAAGCGTCTCATCAGTGAGCATCGATAAGCTGTCCCATCCGCTTCTTTCAATCGTGGGTACTTTTCTGGATTATCAGCTTTTCTCACGTTTGTGCCCAGTAATAGTCTTTAATTTGTAATTGGTTTTTAATTGTCAAATTACTGTACCAACTCTGCCTTTTATTTGTTCTGGTATCACTTACTGTTACAAATAGAGAGACTAAGCGATGAGAGTTTGTGGCAATGACAGCATGCTCACGCTTTCCCCTAGTTTACGTTCCTAAACAAGTTATCAACACGTTGCAAGGTCGCGCCGACCCTCACGATTCAAGGCTGTCCCAACCCTCATTCTGTAAGGCTGCCCAGTTCTTAACGCTGCCGCTGCCAGACTGTCCCAATCTTCGCACTGCAAGGCTGCCCCATTTCTTGCGCTTCAAGGTTGCCTCAATCCCCGCGCTGCAAGGCTGCCCCAATCCTCGCGCTGCCAGACTGTCCCAATCCTCATTGGTCTCCCTAGACAAGACTGAGCATGCGTAAGCAAGTATCTAGCAACAGTTATTTAAACACTGGGAGCATTGAGTGAATGCGGGCTAATTGTTGAGTTCTGTTTTGCAGATCGCAGTTTTGCTTGCCCTTATATGTGCCCTTTGTGCATTCGGCACTACATTGTGGGAGTACAATACGGGAAAGGTGAAACGTGCTCACGGCGCTAATAATTTTTGTTAAGGATAATGATTTTTATCAATGATTTATCAAGGATATTACGATGATAATTTAGCTATAGCTAAAACAATAATAAGATTATTAGTTGTAGTAATAAAAACAATTGTTGTGTTGGTTATAGTGATATCAGTCATGACAATTATAACTGATATTTTAAACGACGACGTTGGTGTATAACCAATATGAATACGTTTTCAGGGTTTTTACGTGGGGCTTTTTGGATGATAAATGCATGTTTTAACACAATTCTTTAGGAACCTAACTCCTCAATAGCCACATGAAGAAACTATGATACTTGCAAGATTCTAGCCAGTGCAAAAATTAGGTATTTTAGATAAGAAAAGCCTATAAGTTCAATTATAAGAAATATATTATATATATATACGTTTATCAGGAGGAACTATTTGTGAATGAACCAACTGTCGACTCTTTCTGCGTTGACAGATGTAACTGGGCTTTAACATGAACTATATTCTTTGTTCAGTATCACCTCTCCGTTATGAGTCCGAATAGATAACACATCAAGTTTTGTTCCCGTTAATTTTCGTATGCCAAAAGCCATGATGAAGATAATTGTTGTTCATCAGTTATCAAATTGTGTTTTTCCGCTACCATAGCTGTTCCAGCAGTACCTTCCCTGGCTAGACCTGTACAACAACAACACAGTGTGGATAGGAATCATGCACTGGCCATCCTTCATCATGGTTCTAAACACACTCATCCCTATATCGCTCTACATCAGGTATGTCATTTAGATAAAACACTTAAAGTAAAGTAAAGTGATTCAGTTGTGTAGCGCCCTATACAGGTACAGGCTCTAAGGCGCTTTACAATGATAAGCTTACCCCAAGCGGACCGGAAGCATGTATAGGCTCCTCTGGCAACCGCTTCAAAGCGGTCCATGTATGTTGGTACTCATTTTACCGAGTACGGAAGGGTGAACTTTGCGGGAAGGCACTTTAGCGGCAATCGAAGACCACCCTAGTATTCCACTACCACAGTCAGGAATCGAACCGGGTTTGAAAGCAGAGATCTTATTACTGCGCGAACCCGGCTTCCGCTACCTCTAAGCAAGAGTGATGAGCATTGTATATGCGGTTGCTTTAAAACTTTCTTAGTATATTCTCTCTAAGGACTTGACTTAGAAATAAAGAGGAGTAAAGAAACAAATACACGGTGATTATTAAATAGAAAGGTAAAAACGAAATTTGCGGTTATGCACACGTGTTAGAACGCTAAAGCAATAAATGTTGATCTCCTCCGCAAGTTGAAAATGTGATATTGTCTATTATTATAGATAGTACTAGTTCTGATCGAACTTTAAGTGGCTTTCTAAAGCTTTCTGATAGCGTTCACTCGTTTGCATTAATCTGCTTTAGAGCAGTTTGCTTTAGCTAAGAATATTCTAGGATGGCAACAAACTGTTAAAGTGTTTTTGCTCTACGAATGAATTAGTGTTGAAGTAATACGAATCGGGCAGAGTTTGTGGATCAGCTGGGATGCTCAAATGTACCACGAGGCAACCAACACTCCAGCGAGGGCCAGGTAACACCCCCAGCTCAAATGCACCCCCCACCCCCTAGAAAGATTCCCTTCTTTAAACTAATCTTAAGAATAGGTGGCCATAGAGCTAATTCGTCGTATAATTATTTTTTTAGCTTATGATTGAATTAGCAATTGCTTACTTTATATTTTGAAACAATCTGTTGTTGCTTCAGTTTAGCACCAAGTTAAAGAAGGTTATTTGATATAAAACGTGCACGAACGAACGTTCCAGCTTGCTACCAGCTCGTTACCACTGCAGGATACGAAATCCCTGCAGGAAATACAGGGAATGTATTCACTCCGTCGGGCTTTAGAGGAAGCTGTCAATAGTTGGCAGAAATCCGAGTTTAGAATAGCTCAACACATGCTTAATTCCTCTAATTTACTAAACTCATGACCCACAATACGCTTCGACTAACTCTTACCCATTCTTAGTTGGATATATGCCTCAAAAATATTCATTTCTGTCTAATCGTTTTGAGTCGATCGCCAGATGCAACATTTCCTGTTTACGGCGCTTTTGATTGACCTCGATCCAGAGTAGGAAACTAATTTACAGTATTTCTAAACGTACACAATTATCAGAATATGATATCATTAATCTAAACTGCATTTATGATGTACTGGAAACTTGTGTTTAGAGATGTGGAAATTTCTAACACTATTCCGGTAAACTTGATAGATCAAGTTATTTAGAAAACTTTTCTTTAGAAAATCCGCTGAAAACACTGCCAATTTTAAAATGATTTAACTCACTTCCTAATCTTTAGTGTTATCATATGAATTGCAAATAAGTAATTACCGGAAAATTAGATTTGATTCTGAATTTTATTTTCTTCTTGACTTTTTAATATGGATTGTAAACAATTATTGAAGTCCCTAAGGGGAGTTAATTATTAAAAAACATACCTACCTACCATTAGGTTAGTTATTCTTTACAATACTTTATCTCTTTCAACTATTAATCTCAATACTGGTTTTATTTCTTTTGAGCAGAACGACAACACTTACGGAGGAACTGGGACAGATTGAGTATGTCTTTTCCGATAAGGTCAGAAATTGTTTTTGTTTACTGTGCCGTTTCAATTAGTGCTTTATTTTCTTAAAAGGTTTCATATGATTAAGTTTGTTTTGAAAAGGACCTTTCTAAATTGCCTGACTTGCAAACAGATTATGTAATTACATTTTGGATTTCAAGCAAGACTAAATGGTGTTTCACACTTTGTACATTGCCCTATCTTTGCTTTCTACAAACTTCACAAGTTTCTGTTATGTGACTAGTTTATTACCGTTCTTGCCTTTTCCTTCTTGGCCATTTTTCAAAATTTACTTGATCTTAAATATATGGCAAAAACTCCAGGAAATTGGCCGCTGGAGTTTGTCAAAAACATCAAAGGCATCAGTATATGTCCTTACTTTGAATAGAGATTTTTCTGCCGATAAACAAAATGTGGTTCATGGATGCTCCAATTTTAACCTAGTTTGTCTCTTTGTTCTTTGATGTCTTTGATTGTTCTTTGTTCTCTAGGTAAAAGCTCTTGTCAATAATAGTCAACGGAGTGTTGCCATTTTTTTGATAACTAACTTTAGACGTGAGCCAGTAGCTCTTAAGCTGTTCTTTGTTTGTTCGATTTGTTCAGACGACATCAAACAGTTGTTGAACAGCAGCACACAGTCCACAGAACTATCAGGGATATATTGAGAAATCAGTTACTGCATGGTTATGTAGTATAACGAACGGTTCTTGGTTTGCATGATTCCCTAGAAACGCCAAAGACAAAAGACGAAGCGGCAATGTTGTTGCCTGTTAAAAAAGAAACACTCAAAGTTCTTTTGTCCAAGGGGTTCAAGGGGGCCGCTATGTCGTCTCTTGCAAGGCAAGAGTTTGCCTTTTGTTTCTTTTTCATGTGCATTCATTTGTGTCTACATAAGTTTGACAGTTTTGACTATTTTGAGTTATGCGCACACAGAACGAGTCTTACACTGATTGTATTTACTGTCTTTTGACAGACTGGCACGTTGACTCAAAACGTCATGACCTTCAAGAAATGTTCTATTAGAGGCAAACTGTTTGGTAAGTTTGCATCAACTGTTTAACAATAACTCAAAACGAGGGCTCTTCTTAACTAGAACTTTGGGCCAGCAGGCTTAATTTAACAAGTGTGAAACTGAAAGTCCAAAACAAAACGTTCGTTCAAAAGAACGTGACACCAGGCATGTTTAGTTCAGGGTTCGTAATATAATCTGTGTCAATCGTTTGCATTCCAGTTTGGTCAGTTTTTATCATCTGGTCTTCAGCCAGAAGAAAGTCCTAGCCTGTTGTTAATTCAGCTTAGTCATTGGAATACGGAGAATTTTCAGTGATGAATGAGAATGCTTGAGTTATTTGTGAATAAGAGAAAATGAAAACGAAGTTATGTTGTTCAGAAGAGTCAGCGTCGCGTAATGCTATTCTGAATAACAGAGTTTTGTTTTTGAAGCAATTCTAGCTTTGACATTCTTCAGAGTTCGTGCTATTCCAAGAATTCCAGAAAAACTCTTAGAAATTGCAAATTTATTTCCAGGGCTGTGGAAAACTCTTGAAAAGTGCAAACTCGGTGTGAATCATGTCTGAACAAAAGTGTGGAGAGGTCACCTTCGAAAACTGTTAAATTGTTTAAAACTTATTCATACAGGTGGTGGACCAGCACCGACACCCAACGATAATCAGGATGAGGTCTTAATGAGTGCAATCACAGAGGAAGAAGAGGCTAGTTTTAATATGTGATAATCAAACTTCTTTCACTATGGTAACAAGATAGTGTAGTTTTGCGTCTACAGTGCTACATCAGTGGAAAGTGAACTGAAAGCTTTCTGTTGTTTTCTACCAGGGTAACGTAGATTTCTCCCACAATCCGTACGCAGACAGAAAGTTCAAATTTTCTGATCAGTCTCTTATGGACAATGTGAACAAAGACGATCAGGTAAGGATTAGTTGAATTAGAGAAACTTTTAAAGTTTGGTGCTTAGCGTGCTACGGAAGCGAAATATTCAAGTTAGTTTAAAAAGTCTAGTTTAAAGTTGACCTAAATTGTTTTTTTTTATCAGTTATCAAAATTTATTTCGCGGAGGCTTACGAAGACAAAATGCCTATTTTAGCGCCAAAGCCGCGAAACTTTTTGAGGTCATTAGATGTGTGTGATGTCGAATGATTTGAAAAGCGGTTGATTCGCATCTCATTTTCCCGGTCAAATTCATTTGATTACGGCGAAATTTGCGTAGCTTGTTGTCCAGAGTTTAAGAAAAAATTCACTAGTTCGCTGGAGACACTAGTATGGAGTAGCCTCGGTCCCTTTCAAACCATGTGACGTCATATGTTCTGAATTTAATTTGCACTGAATGCACTATTTTGGATATATGTAAATTTTGTTTTTTGTTCAAGTTTTACTTCTTACTAGCTACTATTTTATTAACATATATATTGTAAAAAGCTTTGGGTCTTTAGGAGAAAGGCGCTACATAAATGGTTATTGTTATTATTATTATTTGGAAGCTTTTATGGGGGACTTACAGTGGTCAGTACTTAAGCACTTTTATCCGTTTATAGTCAGATAGAGTTGTTGGAAAAGCCCTTAGAGCTATAAAATATACCAATGGCAAGTGGCTTCAACAGCACTTTAATGACACCTCCACTCTTGAAGTTCACTCTTTTTAACTCGGGAATGTCGTGCTATTACAGAAGACCAGGACATTTCCACTTCGAATACAGTGACTTGTAACCAAGTTGTATGTACATCATAAACCCACGTCCAATGTCTTGTGCAAATACCTTTATAGCGATGGTGAGAGTATGGATCAATAATACTGAACATTAACCCTTTGTTGATCGTTTATAGGACACCCACGAAATGTTTCGACTGATTGCTCTTTGTCATACTGTGATGGTGGAAGAAAACAACGGTGAGTGTCGAGATTGTAATGTCACCATTTCTAAATAGATGTTACTGAAATTAAAACGGCTGATGGTCTTGGGTAGAAACGGAAAACTTCGATTAATTGAAATTACTTGGCGTATTCAAATTTGGTAGTTCTAAATAAAGGGCTTACAGCTTTAAGCTAGATTTGTACCACTGCGTTTTTGTGTGCTTAAGTGCCGTTCGGAGGGAAATGTTGCTTTGTTCCCATCCCAATATTGTAGGATTAGTTAATAAGCCCTTGCTTGGGATGAAAACCCAATCTAACTAGAGTATCAAAAATAAGAAAAGTTTCTGTCAAAGCAGGTAAAAACGACGCTTATTGGTGTGACGCATTTTTCTTGTTTCTAGGAACACTTGAGTACCAGGCCCAATCCCCTGACGAAGCAGCTCTAGTGGTGGCCGCTCGTAACTTTGGGTTTGTTTTTAAGGTAATCCTGGCTTCGATGCCCTTTAGGATTAATTCTAAAAGGAGATTGGCCAAAGTGTAGGAGTTGTTACAACAAGTAGATATTATTAAGCCTAGTTTTTCGAAATGGAAACTTAAGATAGTTCGAGTAAGCAAGGGTATGAAATTACCGAGCTGGTTTTGGTTTTTAAAATATTTATATAGGAAATTGAACTTTGTTTGATGTGTTAAGCGAGACATGTTCGAGTTTATCCGAGTTGGACTTGTGAGGCTCGTATTCAGCTGACGTAATATTTACAAAGAACCCTTTACAAATCGGAACACATTCGGGACATGAGGCAGAAAGACCCTTGCTTCAAACCACCAATCGAATAGCAGTTGACTCGTTATTTACAATGACTGAAACCTCAAAATTAGGGAATTGATAACATCGTAGTTACTACCGACACTGAGAGGTACCTTGGTTGTTTTTACTTGAAAACTATTTTTTGGTTGATAATGATAACGATGAAGTGATTAAGACATCCATAATGAGATTGATGAAAGTATTGATAATAATAGTGATCGAGATGACAGTGACTGTGGTGTTGATGGCAGTAGTGATGATATGAAAATGATAACAAATGTGGTAACGACAACGTTATTGGTATTTTTTCTTGTTTATCGGAAAAATAACACAGTATTTGAAAAAGTGAAAAGCTGAAAAAGCACTTGTGATTTTCGGTAGCACTCATTAGTTAGAAGACTACGTTAGGAGAGTTTTATTTAAAAAATAATCTATGGGCAAACGGCAAATTGAACATATTGAAAAACTATATTGCGACTAGGTTCGATTTGTTGACGAATGGTAAGTTTTGAATTCTAATTGAAGGCTTTGTTAACGATGATTTTCCTTGTTTTGGAAAAATGTAAAAACACTTTTATTTTCTTTGTAGGATCGTTCACATACCACCATAACGATTGTCGTGAAAGGTGTCGAGGTAAGCATTAGTCTTCCATAGTTTCTGATATGGTTTTATATGCTATGTTGGTCACGACAGTGGATGGAGAAAATTCGGTTTCCTGGAAACAAAATTGTGGTTTCGATATTTTCTTAAGACTGGGAATTCAGATGCACTTGTGTACCGGCCTGGAGGTACGGATCATTAAACACTGTTACGGAGGTTCTGCTCCAGTCCCGGAGGCATAAGCCCCCTTTCGTGCCAGAGGGCGTGGTGTTTTACGATCAGGACCTGCGAAAAGTATTTTCTTTTCATTTTACCTAAATGATAATTTTGCGCAGCTAAAAGAATGATGAATATTTACAACCAACAACGCATTGTCAATAGATAAGGTAACTTGTTGTGATGAGATTCATAGTAAAGTATTAATGATTTTAAATTAAATTAAAAATATAACCTAAGATAAACTTTTGTGGTGATGAAACTAAAAAAAGGACCATAATATTGCCGATACAATAAAATTAGATTAAAGTACTGAATGGGGGAACATTGCTACAAGTGCGGTTCTAAACCGACGTGTATAGAACCTTGCATCATTTGCTTTTCAATTAAAGCGCGAGAAAACAATATTCTTATAGCTTCACTGAACAAAGCTCTAAGAAAACTACGATAAACTTGTCTACTAAAACTTAATGTTCAAGTTTATAGCAACAGATCAGTCAGATCTCTACGTCTAAACTTCAAAGTCATAGAAGACCAGACTGATCTGTTGCAATTGTCATAGCAAAAATTCAAGAATTTCGAGGTTGATCCCTAGGTATTTATAATTCATTTCCCTTTGAGGCATGCGCACAGAATGCGGTTATGTAGTGCGGCCAAACCGGTTTTTTATGAGTCAAGTAACTCAAAAGCATTTGATAATCATTTGCTAATGCCCCGGGGGGGGGGGGGGGGGACGGGGGG